>DXKC01009249.1:0-15098 GCA_031170775.1 Cymbopogon citratus
AGTCTGGCTAGAAACGGACTGCCAGGAGCTTCTGAACCTCTGGACAGCACAAGCAACTCAACGGTCATGTGTTTCAGCTATGCTTGAGGAGATTCGGGGAATGAGCACTTTGTTTCAAGATTTCAAATTTACTTTTGCACCTAGATCATGTAATAAAGTAGCTCATGTATTAGCAAAGTCAGTCTCAGGTGACACAAGGCTCGGGTGGTGGTCTAGGACCCCAGCCTGTGTTCAGAACCTGGTGACATCCGATTGTAATCTTGCTATCCCTGAATGAATGAATCTCCCGGTCGCAAAAAAAAATGATAGGATATGATGCCCATCACTTAGACCTCAACATTCTCTCTCAAACTTTACTTCTTCCGAGATATACACAACACTTGTAACTATATAACTAGTACTGTTATTTTAACTTCATTCGTCCACTTTCTAAGGCGTAGTCAGAAATTATAATGTTCTAAATTGTAGTTTGACCATTTACTTATTCTATATTATATTATTTATATCTTTATAAGATTATGGTTATTGGGTTCTACATTTGCTTACAAAATCTAATAGTGTCAAGTTTTTATTGCAACTACTAAACTGCCGACAGGCTATAGAAATGAAGGCATTAATTTCTAGACGCGGCTATAGAATACATGGCATTCTAGATCTTAACCCACAATGACCAAATATTTCCTAGAAAATACTGCCTCCGTCTCATGAACTTTGCCCTTGTGGAGAAAATCGTTAGGGTTTAGCCCTGGCATTATAGCTGTTGGAGTTCAGTAGGTTTAGGTGCTTTCATTTCAAGAAGTGCGATTACAACTTGTTTGGTTGCATGGCCAGGCGAGGCCCGTCAAACTCGGTCGCTTCATGACTAGGATTATATATGTTGCCTGATAGGCATTTTGGCAAATTGAAAGTAATATTTCCATCACTGCTCTTGTGTCCACTGCCCAGAGGATTCCTTCTGCATACCAAATACTATAGCAGGATCACCCAAACGATCCTTAACTTTCCCTAGTGGAGAAAAGAAATCCTTTTACTACACGCCCTATCTAGTACTAAAGGTGCAACAGGTGAACCAACAAATTAACTTTATCAGTGTGTACGTACTGTAGACGACCGAGCAAGAATTTGGCAGTTTGGCATGACAACTGAGGCATCTATGGTGGCCGGCACGCACGAACGCAGACGCAGTCGTCGATCGAGCGCGCGAGAGGCTCCAGGAAAGAGGAATCGCATCGCACGCACGAGAAGAGAAGAGAGATTCCCCAGGCCGAGGCCGAGGCCGAGGCGTGAAAAGGCACAGGCAGTCGGGACGGGAGGCATAGCGCGACAAAAGCTGGCGCAGCCCGCGCACGCGGGCGCCGGCGGTCAGCCGAGGGCA
The DNA here is from genome assembly GCA_031170775.1 of Cymbopogon citratus. Classification (NCBI taxonomy): domain Eukaryota; kingdom Viridiplantae; phylum Streptophyta; class Magnoliopsida; order Poales; family Poaceae; genus Cymbopogon; species Cymbopogon citratus. The sequence continues at coordinate 1,376 of DXKC01009249.1, forward strand.
TCATCACATTCACCGGCCGTAGCGAGGCGAGTCCCATCGGCATCGGCATCGGTCGAGCCGGTGCCGGCCGTGTCGTGCGTGCAAACCCCCGGCCGGAAATGAAACCAGCAGCACTACTGCACCAGTCGTCTGCAGTCAGGCCACGCACCGCCCGGCCGCCCCGGTCCTTTTCCACGCGTAGAGGTAGAGCCGGCCGCCTGCGCCTTGTCTGGTGCGGTGCCGGCCGGCCGCGCCGCGGGCCGGACTAGAGAAAAGACAGGGCACCGGAGGACATGTTGTTGTTGCCATGCGCTCCAGCATGCAGCTGCTGCCGATGATTCTTCTCTGCAGCTCCGCCTGCGCTTCCCAGCCTCTGTTGACCGGCCGCTGGCAGTATACGTACGTTACACTAGTGTACACCCGTCTGCCGGCGACTATACTCCCTCGACTCGTACTAAGTCTGTTTGTTTGGCACTTGTTCTGTTTTAATCCTCAGGTTACATCGTCATCACTCGTACAGTGTACTCGCTACAAACATTGTAATAGTAAGAAAATTCCTTGGGCACCGGCTCCACAAGCTGCACGTTGATGCTAGGACAAATTAGATAGTACTAGGAAGCACAGTATTTGAGTAACTAGGAAAGGAGCTAACGATGAATGCCCGGCTCGCCTCGTTCTAAGTTAACCTACTCTCTCCGTTCCTTTTTATTCGTCGTCTGCGCTTTTCCAAAAAACTACTACCGGTAATTTTATTTTTAAAAATATTAATATATATATAATACATACGTTAGAAAGATCTTTGAGTCTAGTTTTTTAACAAATTTTTTTTGAGACACAAATGTTGCACGTATTTCTACAAATTGAGTCAAACTTATGGCACGCATATTGTGACACCCCGGCTCAGAGCTTAACAGGATTAATAGGATACTCATACCAACAAGTTGCAACTTCTTTTTCAAAAGCTCATTTCTAAAGAACTCCAAAGTTAAGCGTGCTTGGCTTGGAGCAATTTAGGGATGGGTGACCGACCGGAAAGTTATTTCCGGGTGCGCATGAGTGAGGACAAAGTGCGCAGAAAAGACTGGTGTTGGTCTATGAGGATAGTCTATGTCCTAGTTAGGCTGCCAGATGTAAGTGGGCCCGGCATCGAGGAGGCGGGACGTTACACATACCAACGACGACAAATAAGGGACGGAAGGAGTAGCTTGTTAAGCGAGAATGAGCTGACTCGGCTTGTTAAGTCGTTTGGCTCATGAGCTTGGCACGAAAATCTAAAACATAAAAAGAGAATTCAAGTACATTTACTAGAAATTATGAATTGCATAAAGGTAACCTACTTTTTTTTCTATGCCAATAACCTTTTCAAAAGGAAATATGATACGCAACTTTTTTTTTTCTAGAACGACACAGTACAGCGCAGAAGGCCACAACACGTACGCACACTCGTTCCTATGATTACACGTACGTAAACCCTACACCTCCGAAGGACTGAGCACCCGGCTGATCTGGAGATTTCCAAAGTCACCATTAGCGCCTCGTCGTCGACGGGAACGTCACTTACCACTTAAAGCATAACGCCAGAAAATTCTGGAATAGATCCAAAAAAATGTGAGCACCATCGCCGAGTCAAAGACTTGACTTTTGGATCCCATCAATTCAACAAACGAATCAATACATAGACAAATTAAATAACTAAGAATGATTAGTGAGTGAAGAGAGCTAATTTTGCTTTGTATTGTGCTATTGTATTCACATGCGTCAGTCGATGATTTGATCAACATGTGCTCGTTACCTCATCCTTCGGTGCCTTCCATGGTGAAGGGCAATGTCTTACTTCAGCCTTATCTGGCTCGCGAGCCTCAGCTTGAGCTTGCTCGTTAGTGTCCCCAACAGCTGCCGATTTGGCTAGCTAGGAGTAGCACCTGCCCAATCACACAGAGAGAAACTGAAATTTCATCTGGCTAGCGCCGAGCCAAAGCGCTCAGCTCGCACATCTCTTAAAACCATTGGCCCAGCTTGTTAGAAAAAAGTAAAAGAAACGTTGGAGTCGAGCCACTAAAGAATTAAGCCGAGTACGTAATTAAGTTATGGAACCATGATTTTTTTCGTCTAGTCCTAGGAAAAGCTAGGCTCGTCTGCTGAATCACATTCATGCTTGCTTCCATGACCAATTGTGTCCAATCCATAGCTACTTGGCCACCACGAAGTTTTGCTTTCACTGTCGTTTGAATTTGTTCTCAGCTCTCAGCACAAGAACGGCCCCACGTAGACGTCGCTAAGTACGTCCCCACGTAGAACGGCCCCACGTAGACGGCGCTAAGTACGGCCCCACAATCACACAAGTTGTGGTAAAGTGAGCGGCTCGACGTTCCAATCATGAAGAGAGAATCTCCAAAGTGGATTTATGCGGGCATCCGGGAATTGGCCACATTTCTGTCCATAGCCAAATGATGCTATCCATCCTATCCTATCTGCTAGCGCTAGCAGCCGTTCCTTTCCTTTGAATCCAAGCAAGGCCGCCTGCTTCAGTGCTTCTTCTAGTCTTCTATAGTCACATATGCCCATCGCCATCATCATGTTTTGTCTCGTGCTACGAGCGGAACCATGCATCTCGCTTTAACCGGCGGCCGTGCCATCAATCATCAAAGACAGAATATATTTAGGGTTATTACGTCAGTTGATGCTAACATAATCGTTGGTGCTTGTCCTTTTCTTCGTCTCTGTCTCTCTCTCCCCTTCAAGCGTGGATATGTATACCATAGTGATTCCTAGAATAAATCAAAAAACTATGTACACATTGGATAAGTCTAGAAGTCAATATCCAAATGGGTTATACATATACCATAAGACCACATTGCCTATCCAAATCCAAATGATGTATGTTAAGCTAATATTTGAATGGCTAAACCTTAGGTCATCTAATTTATAGCCTATCTTACATCAATTCAGTGCCCCACTAAGTTAGGTCAGGCACATCTAACTGTTTATTTGGACTAAAAAGAGATGATGTTAATTTGATTGTCTGCACGAAGATGTGTTCTATGAGATTAAAAAAAACCCAAAATTATGGCCATAATTCTTATTTTGTGTTAGCGTACTCGTAAAGTCCATATTTATCTTGTTATGCATTAAGATTCTTTGAAATGCATCAATATTAGTTACTTGATATGTAACTAACCATACATTGATTAATAACATCATCATTTAGTAAGAGTATGCATCTAGGGTCGGGGTCCCTGCATCTAGCAAGTCTGGCTTTATATCAAGAAATCTTATCTTACTATTACTAATTAGAGGCTCCAATTACTAATTAGAGGCTCCAACGGAGGCAGCACGTTAACTCTCACCAGATGCACTAGAAAAAAAGATAAATCCAAAAAAAATCTCATAATAATCAGAAACATCTGGCCTTTAATTTTTTACTCTAATTATCAACATCTATAATAGCCATTGGATCTACTATAATTTATATAGAAATTACCCACACCTGCCGTTATGAAAAATACTTAAAGTAACCCCCCTAGTTTTCCATATAAATTACCCACCTCTGCCATTATACTAAACAAAATTTATTGTTCAATACAAAATAAAAATTGTGACGTTGGCCTATTATCACGTTGACTTAGTTAATATATTTATTATTTTTAATATAAATATTTATATCCATCACGTTTATGACTATATTAATAAATTTATTTTTTATAAAATAAAAAGTGAAAATGTTTGGTCATATAGATACAATAGAAAAAATTGATCCACCTTATATATAATTATTCGAATATAAGTTAATAATACAAAATATTAGATTGATCAACCAATCACGTTCACTTAGTTAATATATCAATACACATTCATGATTTGTTGATATAATCCTTAATGAACGCGTGGTATAATAAAAACACTAGATAATATCATATTGAGCATAGAGATCTATTGGGCATTAAATCAAAACTCTAGCCATTCATAACCATTGAACTTGTTCATTTTGTAAAAAAAAATGACACACCTATACTATTATACAAAATGTTTTCTAAAGAAAAAACAAAAAGATTGGCTTTACAAGAAAAATCTTAAACAACATTACAAACATTCTTTTCATAGGTTAATAAGAGTATAAAATAAAATATTAGATTGTCATACCATGTTTAGTTGTTTAGTTTATTTTTTCATAAAGTGCATAAAGTGCAAAAGGAAATATATCAAAAACCAATAGGACCAATTTCAATAAAAACGATCACATTCTTTGTCATGCAATTTTTGTGCAGTACTTCTATATAAAAAAGTTGTATTAATGTCATTGTCGTTGTACTGTTTCAGTTTACTTTTGCAACAATCAGCAAACTTTAAGTGAGATTAAAGTCACCAAAGGAGCTATGAAAAATTAAATTAGCCAAGGGTCACCAGAGTATGGGATGCAATCTTGCTTAGTAGTGGTGAATAATTCTCAATATGATTCTTATTTTTTTACTATATTACTATTACCCATTACAGGCTCCACCGGAGGCACCACATTAAGTCTCACCGCACTAGAAAAAATGTTGCTAGATTACTTCCGGTGTACTATGCTAACAATGATTAAAAAAAGGGACCAAGATCCACATTGTTATTAGGCCTCCTATATGAATTTACTATCTATTTAATACATTCTACTAATTATAGAATATAATAAAAGTATATGTAGATTTGTATGTAACTTATCTATATATTACAATTATTTTTAGTAGCTTATCAAATAAATATGAAAGCACAATATGTTTATCCATTGCTCATTTTATAAAAATTAATACAATAAAGTTGATTAAAGTAAACATACATATTGTGTAACATGCAAATGTCTCTCACTCGCACTTGAGATATATATTTTTATATGTTAACTAAATATTTGACATATCTATATTGATAATATAACCACTACTATAGAAAACTTCATTGTGGAAACACCAAACATCTTAAGAAGTGAGGATATTATTACTCCCTCCATTACAATTATAATTCACATTGATTTTTTGATACATCTATTTTAATATGTATCAAGATATAAAAATTATATATAGGTATATTACAAAATGTATGAATCAAGAAAGTCAAAGCGACTTATAATTTAGAACGCAGGGAAGCAAACGTTTTTTCTATCGTAATTTCAATCCAAACTCCATCATTAATCTCTAGTGACATGGTGTAGGACTAAAAATTTATCAATTATCTATGTCATCATAATATTTAAAAATAAATTTAATATAAATATTGAGTGCTAAGTTCTAACCCGTGCGAGGGCAAGGATTGATGGACTAGTGTCTAAATTTGACCTATCCACGTAGAGGCATAGAGGGAGATTGAGTGGTCATTTTTACATTCTACGAGCTGGACAAGATAGTGCAACCAATAAACACGAACTCTCCTGCTCCCCAGCTCATCCGAATTCGATTCCGCCTCCGTCCCCAGGTGCTCGACGGGATGCCGAAGAGAGCATTCAGATACGCCGTGGTCAGTCGCAAAGCTCTCTGTCACCACCAACTAGCTGGCTCCATTTCTTTTTAACATGTTGATTTGTCCCTCCAGGTTGATGCCTTCACAGATGAGCCGTTCAAGGGCAACTCCGCCGCCGTCTGCCTCTTGGAGGACGACGATGCTGGCGCTGCAGGAGAGCATCTGGACGAGCGGTGGATGCAGGCGGTGGCAGCAGAGTTCAACACCCCCATCACCGCGTTCCTGGTCCGTTCTGGTGCCGGTGCGGATGCTGCAGGAGGTGGTGTTACGGCGTTGACTCCCCAGTTTCGTATCCGCTGGTTCACTCCGGTTCGTGAGGTGATTGTTTCCGTCACAAATCTTCCACTTTCTTGCCTTAGAGAATCTGCTGACATTGGAACCACGGTGAGCTCAGGAACCACACGAAGAACTAATATGGGAGGCATTTTGCATAGGCGCAGAGCTCCATGACAACAAGTAGGTAGGATGCATATAGTTAATCGCAACACATCGTAGAGTAACACACTATGCCATTTTTATGTTACCTCGATTAGTTTAGGATGCTAGTCATTGTGCAACACTGAATTACTGATGGTTCACTTTAGTGTCGTGTGCCAAATTTCAATCTAGTATTTAGGAAATATTCATCCATTCTTTCTGCAAAGGGCGGCCTTCATAAGATGTTACGGATGCGCATATGTTTATTTTCTTCTTTCAAAGAATAACTTCGTTGATTTCTGACTGATATATGGTATGGTATATTAGTATTATAAATGAAAATAAGTACTGCTGCAACTTTTATCATACCATTATGTTTCCTTGTGACGTCTGATATCCCTTTAGTTGCTTGTAACTACTGAATAGATTTTCTCACTATGATCATTTATCTCCTTCAGATAGCAGGAAGTAAGGCTTTCTTTTCTTGGTACTTGATTAATTTAAAATTTGAGATCACTTACACAATAATGCTGCAGTTCCTGGTGCCATCTAAGTTGCATCAAGCATCCACCATAATCCTGTATTCCAGTGTTCTTTCCAGATGAAACAAAATTACCTTCTTACTTCTATAGAAGCAGTCTTTTTATTATTATACTCTTGGTCTGACGCTATTGGAGAAATCGTATATGATTTTATCAATTGTGCAGAGTGAACTTTGTGGGCATGGGACGTTAGCTGCTGCGCACTACCTAATTTCATCTGGCCTTGTGGAGTGCGACGCTATAGAGTTTGTGGCAAAATCTGGATGTCTAACAGCTAAGAAAGTTGTTGGATCGAAGGATACAAGCAACTTATATTCTCCTGCAACCTGCTCAAAGTTCTTTGTAGAATTGGATTTTCCTGTTATCCCGGTGGTAAAATACAATTCTGCAGAGGAGTTTTCACTTCCTGATACTTTAAATGGTGCTTCTGTCATTAATGAGCTGGAAGCCGTCTCTGCTTTTTCTGATCTCATTGTAATTCCTTTCATCTTTCTCTCCACTAATCCAATTTCCATTTTATTTAATAATCAAAACCCTTGTTTGAGTTGCAAGCTCTCAAAGTTTGTTTCTTTTATTCTAATAGTTTGCTGCACTTTTTTAACCTTTTTGGACTTTTCAGGTGGAAGTTAGTTCATGTGATGAAGTTGAAAATGTTTGTCCTAACATTGCCGAACTAGTCCAGTGGCCTGGACGAGGCGTTGCCATTACAGGTCCAGCTCGTGAAGGATCTGGTTATGATTTTGTCACTCGTTTCTTCAGCCCAAAATATGGAATAAATGAGGTAATAATGCAATATAAACATGTGTTCCATCATGCTAAGATAGTCTCTCTTACAGTTGGTAACAAATCTTTCATCTCTCCTCAAAAGGAATGTCGGAATTAGGAATCTTACATGAACACTTTCTGGACAACTGATCCATTCATAACCATATCATCATCTTGAGTTGAGACCTAAGTGTTTCATGAATAGCCACAACCATTTTCTGCATTGGCTGTGAGATATATGAACAAACTCTGTATCAGCATGAGATGTACTCTTGGGGAACGAATTCAGTTTCTAGTTCCTACTTATTAAGTTATTATGGCATCAAAGAATCTATGTGATAAGAGATAATATCTTCATGTACTGTGTATGCTTTGAATGTAAGGCAACGATGAAAATGAAAGCTTTTTCGCCTCATCTTCTCCCCTTTTCCTTGTCAGGATCCGGTCTGTGCTAGCGTACACTGCTCCTTGGCACCTTACTGGGGTCAGAAGCTTGGGAAACATAACATGACAGCTTTCATGGTATTGAGCACAAGCTTTGGAAGTAATTGATCCATTGATAACATCCTTCAGATTGCAACTTGTCATAATCATATACATCTTGTTCTTGTTTGTATGTTGTCACTTGTCAGGCCTCTCCAAGGAGTGGAACACTATGTCTGCAGTGGGATGAGGAAACTCAGAGGGTCCGAATCCGTGGGGAAGCTATAACTGTCATGGTTGGCACCCTTCATGCCTAGAGTCAGTTACTTTGTGATCGTTGGCGAAAATAATGTGTAACTGTATCCAGGAACAATAGGTACTCTGTTTGGTGGCTGGTGGGGAAATGTTTTGACTCCCCTGAACCAACAATGAAAGATATTTCAAGGTACATGGCGTATCCATGCAAGGATTTATATTGAATGGAAGCTAGTTTTCCTGGAGATCTATTTTCTTTTTCATTTTGATGTAAATGGCAGGAGTGTTGCCTAATCCATTGGGACGATGGAATATATAATCAAGTACAACTCTTCTCATCAATCAATAGCATAGAAGGTTACACGGTTCACAACTTCACACACAATAGTATATCTGTACATGTGTAACTTGGATTTGCCATTCTAGTAACTTGTGTTTCTAAATTGCACGTTGCCTTGTTCATGTCCCTGTGTATGTATGAAGATGTTTTCCATCTGTAGAGTGACTCAGCGGTTTCTATCTCATGACACATCCATTGCCTTGTTTTCAAAGAGAGGAGGCCTTGTTTTCCAGTAGCATGGATTGGCAGTTGGGTCATATGTGGCTTCCTGCACGTGCAAAGCCCAACACAGTTAAAGGCATACAGGCCCAAACCACGACCCATTCCCTAAAGCTATTACAGGCCCAGGCCCAGGTCATGACAGTGGTCTGAGAATTTCTCTGGCCCAGGCAACTGATCTCAGGCCTCCATTTCGCTCTGCCTGTGGCCAGCGTTGCTCCCCAAGCGACTTATGCAACTCCAGCCTAGCATGCAAATTGGGCCCCACCCAAATTTGCTTCCAATTCCAGTTCAAAACCCTATCAGAGCTCCTCTCAAATAGGGTCCTCCTATTCCTGGGGACTGGAACTAAATTTTAGGAGTCCTACTAAAATGGGAGTCCAAATAGAAAGCCTTCTGGAGTTGTTTTTTCTACTTAAGCTATTAAAAATTAGAATAGGAGCCTGTTTAGGAGGCCTACTGGAGTTGCTCTTAACGTCCAGGACTTCCTTGGAAGCATAGGCAGAAGGGCTATCTGATCCTAGAAAATAAATTGATTTCTGTGGTCAAAAAAATGTTTTGGAATTTCCAACCCAGAAGTTCCCTTTTTTTGAATTTATATTCAGAAAAATAAACCAATTTCTGCAAGGCTTGATCAGAAGTTTAATTGGAATTTTTTTTATCCTACTTGGAATAACCAGAATAACTCAGCTAAAACAGCCACAACTTTTCACTCCGAACTCGCTCTCATTTCAATGATCTTTGGACTCTACTGAAAGCTTATTTAGAGGGTTGTCCATCCCAACTAAAAACAAGCACCAAGGCCACAATTTGTGCAAGTGTTGTGACAAGTGTTTATCTCAAGCGCATTTAGCTAGGTTTAGTTAGTTTGAGCACCGAGAGTTGTCAACACAGTCAATGTTGCATCCTTCTTGATAATATAGCATACTTATACTCTAGATCAAAGACAAAATCTATTTCAATATTTTGAGCTTGCATGACTCTTCATATGTCATTTCTTCACAAGACTTGCAACAATCTTTATCTCATTCTTCTTGATCAAAACCACCTTGAGCATGTGACTTAAACCATTTTCAACCATATGAGTTCGCTTTATAACATCAAGTCACTTCTTCATATAATCCAAGAATGATTTGATTCTCATCACAATGTGCCTTCCCATAGGTTGATTAGTGTGATAATACTCAATGCAAGTACATATTATTTCCACAAACGTGGTCCATCAGCACCCAAGTCATCGCTTTCCCTTCACCCTTGCTTGGTCCTTTGAAGCTTTGGTCCTCTCAAGGCATCCCAAGACACATGATGATTTGAGTCAACAATAAAAACCATTTTCATCTTCATTAATTTCCATAGCAAGTTCCCAAAGTGAGACCAGTCCATATATATGCATAACCTTATCTCTCATTTATCATATAAATTAATATGCTTGGCTTCATATTCATATATATCCCACGACACAATATAAGTCATCTCATTATCAATCAATTGCAGTGTTGTCTTCTACTTGAACTAGATTGTTCACAAACAAGTTCACTTTCATTTCAACACACTTTATATGGAATACCTTTTGTCTTCTTGTCGAACCTTTACACTTCAAATTATGCCGACAACTCTCTTTTCCAAATCCATGTAATTTCCCTATTTAATAGTTAGAAAACATACGGGCCATTAATTGTATTGTCATTCAACACACGAAAGCCTACTGAAAGGCTAGATGCACGTACATTTGTAGGACAATTCTGGTTGTTTTATGTGTAGGTGAATGATTTTCACTTCCTCTAGCATGCAGGAGAGAGTCCAGTCAGAAGCTATATATATTATTATACATATATGCACGAAATAATATTGAATAATAAACAATAGCTGTATACATTATATGAGCTTACACCTCCATCTCAATTCTTCTCTGCCCCTTTGCGAAATATACACACTATATATATAATTCCACCACCCCAAAGAGCAAAATGCAATAATCAATGTGTATTTGTTTGTGAGCTGGCTAATTAATTCACTCGCCGGCAGTTGACCCTGATCTCGCCGTCGGTGCCGGTAAGCGGGCTAATGCTGCCCATCTTGACCATTGCGGCGGCGAAGTCGCTGCACCACTGGTCGGCGTTGGACGCGTAGGTGCTCACAAGTCCGTCCGTCGCGCCGCCGCCGCCGGCGAAGAGCGCCTGGTCGGAGTGGAGCAGGCCGCGCTGGGCGAGCAGGTTGCCGAAGTAGGCGTTGTCGAAGGCGTCCGGCGTGGCGTCGTCGAGCGGCTCGAGCGCGCCGTCGCCGGCGCCGCCGGCCTGCGCGGGGCAGGTGGCCCGCAGCGACGCCGCGTAGGTGGCGTCGATGTCGGTGTCGTTGTAGATCCGGGCCCGGCAGTTCTTGCACTGCGCCCGGCCGACGGTGTGGGCACCTGCATGCATGCATTTGCGTGAGCGGTGAGCCGGCGAGGGTGAGGCTTGTTGCATGCATCGCAATCATGCATGGAGATGGAAAATCTTGCGCTGCTGTCGCATGCATGCATGATTGCATGGCGGTAGAAGCTAGCAGCTGGTAGTTGGGCTGTCGATCGCGTGATGGATGGTGATCGATCACGTAGGAGTACTCGGTAGGTGACGCCGGCCTACGAGTCCAGATGTTGTTGCGAGCAGAAAGGTGGTGACTATGAACAGAGACCCACAGTACGTCATCGATCCATCCATAGCCATGTTGAATTGATCGGCGCATGCAAACGAACAATATAATGATGCATCATGCAGATTTCCTTGCGAGTACGATACGATGTATGCATATATTAAATATGCATGCATATAGATGATCGATGTGCGCTGCACAATCACATGAAGTCATGATCGAGAGGAAGCAGACAAATTAAAATACTGGCCTGGCATCCATGCGTACATGTGCACGCGTACGTAGCGGTACGGTACTTATGTTGAGAGTTGTTCTTAGATTTTTACGAGTGCAAGGACTATAGCCATTGAGGTGCGTGTTAATTAAGAGTTTATATACACAGTAAGTAGCTATATATATGCATGCAGAAGTAGTATATATACTAGTACTAGTACTAGCTTTATGTGAATCTTGGTATCTGCAGTAATGCAATATAGTTTGCAAGATCTGGTTTGCTTCCTCGCTTGGAATGAATGCAAGATCTAGTTTGCTGCCGCGTCGATTTCAATTGCCTGTGCGCGCATATGCATTTTAGTTTATACTTGGACATGCCATGTGGTCGATCAGCTAGCTGTAGACGATGATCTGCTGCCATGCTGTGTGAAGCAAAGATCTATGATGGGACGTGCCATCGGCCTGCCTGCCTGCTGCTAATCTATGCATGCATTGCATGAAGCAGGAAAAAGGAGATCGATCGAGACCGGCCAGGTTTCAATCATATCTTCAGTAGTCATGTAACATGTGTCAATGATGCATCGATCGTCATGCATGTGTACATGCATACTGTACCTGAGAGGGCAACCATGTCGGTGGTGCTGAAACCCTTGTTGGAGAAAGCGTTGAGGAGGCCGTTGAGGTTGCTGGTAGGTCCAGGCAGGTCACTGTTGGCCAGGGACGCGCTCGCCGTCGTGGCGTCCCTCCGGCCCAACGGAACCGACCACGACGGTCCTCCCAGCTGCACCACACGTAGTACGACACACACACATAAATCAACTTTTTCTCTCTTTTTTTCCCCTCTCTTTTTAGAGAATCAATTTTTAATTGTTTGAAAATAAAAAGAATCACTTTTAAGCTGTTCGATCGGCCGTACCTCTGCTATGATATAAAACTAACCATGCATTTCATTTCTACTTTTAACATGTGGGAAAGTGCTGGATCGGAAATCGAGCATCATCTGTGTGAGTTGTGACTGTGTGTCTGTTCAGTTCTCAAATTGCTGCTGACAGATTCCAACTCAATTTACGTGCAAGTAAAGAAAGAATTTATGATTCTAAAGCAATAATCCTTCAGAGGAATATGTAAGACAGTTTATATTAGGTAAAACCTCCTGGTTAATTCCACCACCTAACGAAACACGTGCAAAATGCACGCTTTTGAACAAAAAAACAGTTTATTAGGCGAAATTACAGAGGCGCTTTGCCTATGCCTTCATTTACAGCTGAACGATCCAATCATCGAGGTGTGGCTTACTTGTGCAACGGAGTCGCGGGCGGCGACGGCGAGGATGTCGGCGCAGGAGACGGTCTGCGGGCACAGCAGCTCCAGCAGCATCTTGATGTTGTCGATCACGTCGAAGCCGCGAAGCGACCCGGCGTTCGGCCCCGCCCCCTTCTCGCCGGTGAAGCTCGCCGTGTCGTCGAGCAGCACCGACGCGTCGCAACCCTGTCATGCCATGGTGTCGCTCAGCTAGCTACTAGAAGTAATAATCTATATATACACTAGTTGTGGAAGAAGAAGATGACTTGCCTGCACGAAGCAGTCGTGGAAGTGGAGGCGGAGAAGGGATGCCCCCATGCGGCGGTCCAGCAGCACGGCCGTCGAGACGGCGGTCCGGATGGTGAGGAGGGCGGCGGGGCAGGAGGCGTCGTAGTAGTCCTCCGACGACAGCTGCGCGCTGCCCACCGCGGCGGCGGCCGCCAGTGCAACGATGAAGGTCAGCAGGAAGCAGTGAGCTGGGAGAGGCCGCGGCCGCGAGAGGTGGTGCTTGCGACGAGAAGCTGCTGCAGGAGAGGGCATGTCGCAGTCGAGGGGTGTCATGGCCAGCATGCACCCGTCCAGTTACTCTGGTTTGGGAATTATGTTGTTGGGAGTAGACTGCAGAGCAGTGACAGAGGCCAGAACTTATTTATAGATAGCTGCAAGGAATATCGGCATTTAGCCTCCTTATTATTAATAATGCAATGACACATGTATGACACCAGATGGCACCACCCCCTTGCATTGTGGTCGACAAAACACCTAGTATGAATTACGTAGAATCTCATTCATATCTAACATTATACTGTTGTTGCTATCTACAAATGTACTCCCTTTCAGTAAAAAAAAAAAACAAATGTACTCCCTCCATTATGAACTATAAGGTGTTTTAGCTAGCCAGGCTAGGTTCGTTGTGGCGCGAGTTGTCTATCTAGAGTCCTCGACTTGCTATGGACACTGGGCATCTACATCTATTAGATTGAGAAAACTCAATCTCATTTTCCCAATGATAAATGGGATTTAGTAAAAAAAACTAGCTCTAAAAAAAATCTCTTTCTAAATCTCATTTCTCAATCCCTCGATCCCTCAAAAAGAAAGGGGAAGGAACCAAGAACTTTTATCAACCCCCTTCTCCTTCAGTCACCTTGCGACG
>DXKC01009257.1:0-10783 GCA_031170775.1 Cymbopogon citratus
TGTTAACAACACGCGTCACGGATAATAATGTGACGCATGTTATTTAGACGCGTCACAAATAGATAGCCTTATTTGTGTCGCTTGTTAACCAGACGCGTCACGGATAAAAATGTGACGCATGTTGTTCAAACGCGTCACAAATAGATGGACCTATTTGTGACACGTCTTAATTAAACGCGTCACAGATAAAAATGTGACACGTGTTTTTTTATACGCGTCACAAATTATGCAATCCTAAATTAATAAAAAAAGAGGAAAAAGAGTAGGGGTAGGGGTAAGGCTCGAACTCGTGACCAGAAATAAATGAACAAGTTACCCGAGCAACCAACTGAACCACCAACACGGTTGTTCAATAATTATGCAACTTTTTTAATTATGCAATTTCGGATTTAATAAAAAAGAGAAAAAATGCCAGGCGCTGAAGAATCGAACCCGTGATCTTCGGTATGCGGAGAAAAGCGTGCAGTGACACCAACTGGTCTACCAATACTTTGTGTGTAAATTGATACAACTTCATCTCTTTTTAATTGGGCTCCAGTTTACCTACGAGGTAATGCAACACTCCAGAAAAACAATAAAAAAGAAAAATCCCCAACTTCACGCGGGACGAACTCGTTGCCGTCGCCGGTGGTACCTACGCCGTCGTCGCCGCTGCCCGGGGGATCCCCAACTCCGCGCGGCGCACCTGCAACCCGCCACCGGCCGCTCGCACCCACACCCCGGCGCATCCAGCTCCAGTTTCTGCGCGTACCGGTCACACCGGCCGCGACGCTCGCCGCCGCCGGTGGTACTTAAATCGCCGCCGCGCGCTTCTAGCTCCGGTCGTCGTCGCGTGCTTCCAGATTCGGCCATCGCTGCGCGCTTCCAGCTTCGACCGTCCTCGTCACCGCGCATCCAGCTCCGGCCATCGCCGCCGCCCATCTCGGCACCTGCATCTCCGGCCGGAGCCGCCCACCTCTACATCGCCCTATGATTGTTGCCTATCCAGCGCGCGGGGTCGTCGCCGAGAGCCTTTGTTTCACTCCTAGCCCCTGCACTGCGTCCGCATCAGGCAAAGGTGATTCTCTCGCGTGAGGTCCAACCACATGGTAAGTTGCTGTGATGGGCTCTATTTTACACATCATTTTGCTTTAGGTTGCAGAAATTGGAAGTTTATTTCACTCTGTTTTGCAGAAATTGAATTTGCTTGAGGTGGTGATCTGGTTTCTGCTCCTTCAGCTGCTTCGTCACTCTGTTTATGACTTGATTTACGCAGGTCAGTTTATGAATTAATTGATGTGCAGGATATAGAATTGCCTTGATGTTAACTGGTAGTGCAAGATTCCAAGGGCATGCAGATAGTTTGTTGGATGCGTCAGTCAGAAATTTTAGTTCAGCTCCATCTGCCCAGCCTGCCTCAACTGAAGAAAATGTGTTCTGTTACACGCATAGAGTTTATAAGAAAGTCTGACTGTTTTATATACTATACAGAATTTTAGCTTACGTTTCTGAATACATTTCATTACCTCGAACTTTATCTTACAGATAGTACTTCTTTTTACCGAAGGCCGTGACATACTATTGTATTAAAGTAAACAACAAACCAAGACTTCTGAAAATTGCAGTGCTATTTATCTTACAGATAGTACTTTTTTTTACCTTTGTTCTATTTGTGCATGGTTTACAGTGAGTCTAACGTACCTTGGATGCCTTGAATATTTGGATATAGCTGAAAATTGATTTTCTGGTTCTTTACCTAGAAATATGTTATATTGAACAATTTAGCAGTGCCCACTTATCCGATATATAGC
This sequence comes from Cymbopogon citratus, assembly GCA_031170775.1. Classification (NCBI taxonomy): domain Eukaryota; kingdom Viridiplantae; phylum Streptophyta; class Magnoliopsida; order Poales; family Poaceae; genus Cymbopogon; species Cymbopogon citratus. The sequence continues at coordinate 1,791 of DXKC01009257.1, forward strand.
TATTATCATTGCCCACCTAGCGAGCAATTAGTGTCTAAAATTCAGACTTTTTGGACTATTTTTGTAGGGTGGATTGGACATGGTGTTGTGAGGCACTGATTTAAATTTCAGTAGTTTCGGTTTCAAAATTTCCTGCAAAGACAGCAGGTATGATCTGTTCAGTTGTGCTATATCTAAGTTTTAGCAATTTTGGTTTCAAAATTTCTTTGCAAAGACAGCAGGTGTGCTCTCTGTTCATGCAAGGAGCCCATTTCATTTATTTTTCATACTTTTGTAGACTATGGAGGATCGGAGTTGGATGTCTCTTCGCAATCGTGCATGTGCTGAGTACTTGGATGGTCTGAAATCTTTCATAAGCGTTGCAGAGGCGGATATGTTGAGTCAGGGAAAGACAGCTATGTGGTGTCCGTGCAAAGACTGTGAGAATCAAAAGCAGTACTCGAGTTCATTATCACTCCATGCCCACCTGATCTTCCGAGTTCAACACGCATCATAGATAATTTCTTATTGTGACGTGTTTTCACGCGTCACAAATAGTTTCTTATTTGTGACGCAACATCAATGACGCGTGCGTTACGCGTCACAAATGACTGTCTACACGCGTCACAAATAAGCTTTTCTGGCATAGTGTGACACATCTTTCTCTAAAACATTTTTTGCCTACAAAAGCAAAGTGAACATACAAATGATGTCAATGGTCAACCTTGCAGGCATTAGATATATACAATCACGATATATATAACAAAAATTGACCAGAAATGCTGATGCATGCACAATTTGATACACAGTGAGAGTCACCTTGATGTATAACCTGTCCAAGTTGGGAAAGCACTTCACTAAATTAATAGCCACATCCAAACAAAGCCCCACATCAGATAAAGATAAGACCCTCACACTAGGTAACACGGCCCTCATGCTAGCAACAGTTTCTCCCTGAGTAATATTAAGCATACAATCAAAACATGATTTACCAAAGGTACTTGGATCCCTCATGAGAGTGGTGCCTGTACCTGAAAAAAGGTTGGATCATTCCGAAATCTGTGATAACGACTGTGAAAGAGGTCTCCCCAAATAACCAATCTTGGCGCAGAGACTACCGAGATGTCCAGCTTCATTCCTCCAAAATATAGCAGTCTTTCTAGACACGGGGCATCCTCGATGACTAGAGCTGAGCTGTGATCTCTCTGAGAAAAATGCACACCGATGCTTTTGAGGCTACGGGATACGATTTGCAATAGAGGGTGATCGAACTCACCAATTAGCAAGCTTTCCAGGATAGGGCAGCCGGCGAGCAAGCCTTGCAGTGAGCTCTCTGAGATGCTGACATTCCAAAGTGTCATCTGCTGAAGAACCGGCAAGCATAGCGTGCTGCCAGTATTGTTTCCATCCGGGAAGCTGCAGCCACTGAAGCTAGCAACACGAAGGGTGGACGAGAAGCGTTGCACCGAAGCCGGCAGCCGACCGGAGCGGCGCAACTCGAGCTCCTGGAGTTTGTCGAGGGCAGGAGACTGGAGCCATCCATGCACGGTCGCCGTGGTGGGATAATAATGACTGTACTGGGCAGGAGACCGTAGCCAGCCCTCTAGGGTTGCCGTGGTGGGGTCATCATAATAGTAATACTCCTTGTAGTTGTAGTGAGGCATGGCGAAGCGGCGGGCAGGGCCAGGGTGATTCGTACAGAGGATGTCAGAGATGTTGCTGGCACTGGAGCGGTCGAGGTCGAGGTTGAGAGGGGCGGAGCGCCATATGTGGCGCCATCGGGAGGAGAGGATCTGAGTGCGGGCGCCATCTCTGGTGGGGAGGAGGGAGACGATGTCGCTGAGGACGCCGTCAGGGAGGCTGCTGATCCGGTCGGCGAGGCGCTTTTGCTCTTCTTCCAGCCTGGTGAAGACGTCCATGGCGGCGGTTTGCGGATCGCGAAATCGCGGCGCGGGTGTGCACGGCGATGATCACGAACGGACAGGCGGGCCAGGGATATATATTTATATTGCAAGATGCAAGCGCCATCGGCGGCGCATGTTCCTTGTGGACTCGTACTGGCTTGAGATGCAACTCTCCAAAATATATGATGAGAAGCTTCAACCAATACTCCTCTTTTTAGGGGCCACGGCCCCAGTTTACTCAAAACTAATTAATACTCCTCTTTCTAACAGATCTTAAAGCTTAATTAAAAGAGTTCTCTTAATTATTTTTCTGTCCAGCCCGTCCAACCCAGTGACCGAGCGCCGGCAGCCAGCGAACCCAGCGGAGAGCGGACGGCACCTCCAACCTTTCCCCTCCGTTCCCAGCATCCCCCAGGTGCTGTAGAGTTCTGGTATAACAAAAGAGGAAAACTACCGAAACATTGCGGTAAACCTGGTGCCTTAGTCTTTGCGTGCATACATCAACTTGATCATATCCTCACACGCGGAATTTCCATGCATATTTCTGGTCTAGCTAGAGAAGCTTTTGTAACACCTGGCCCAACTCCATGGCCATGCTTTCAGTAACCGAGTTGTAGAAAGTTACCGTCATCTTTTCTAATGCTGTCACCCAAACCAACAGCTGCTTCACAGAAGAAATTTCCTGTTCAGATCCTGTTAAGTAAACGATTTTTACTTCTTCGAGGTGATTCAACAACAGGTGCTCGGTTCCTAAGTTTTGTTGCTGAATGCAAATGCAACCTGGTGGGCATGTAATTTGTTCCTGGAAAAGTAAACACATAAACCTGTAACTGTAAGCTTAACTGATGTTGAATGGAATAAATAGATAGGAATTTTTAAAAATTATCAGCGTGCCCAAATACACAAGCAAATGCAACACAATATTTGCAAGCGCACTACCGGAATCCGGCTATTTGCCAAGTGTCAATTGGTTTGCCGAGTGTTTTTTTGGGCACTCAACAAAGAGCATCTATGTCAAGTGCCAAATAAAAGACACTCGAAAATAACACTTGAATAAAAAGCCTCTTTGCTAAGCGCCAAAAGAAACACTCGGCAAAGATTGCCGGTTTTTTTTTACACTCAGCAAAGAAGCTTCATTGCCGAGTGTTTTTTTGACACTCGTCCAAGAGGCTCTTTGCCAAGTGTTTTTTTTTTGCACTAGACAAAAGAAAATTCTATGCATATTTTGAAGCCCTAAATGAATTCAAATGAAATTTTCAACCGCAAAATTGTATAACTCATCAAGACCTACAATGTTTATTTTGGTCATTTCTTCATATGACAAAGTGAAAGTAAATTTGTTCACAAATCTCATATATCTCTTTTATACTTTCATAAATTTGTGAACAATGTTAGAACCACCATGTCGGATGAACATATGGGAAAAAACCAAAATAAACTTTATAGATCTTGAGAAGTTGTATAGTTTCAAGAGGCTCTTCAACAATCCTCCATGGAGGTGTATGACGTCGTCACGTAATCATCGACAATCAAGCTGAGCCTTGATGAGGCTTACACCTGAGCCATGTGCTGAGGAGAAGTAATTGAAAAGTTTCATCAGTGATTCCTTCAAGGAGGAAAATCTTGTCACTGGCCCAGAATGGTCTGAACTAGGCTTTTGCTTGGGACCTTTGCCAGTGCTCCTGAAGACTCACCTGCGACAAAGGAACGTGGGCACAAGCAGGCATCCACTACATGCCTGAACTGAGGTGGGAGGCAATCGCCGCCACACTACGCGGAGCCATTCTCAAACTCGCCCATGATGCCAAGAATCTTGCACCGGCAGGCATCTACACCAAGACGAAGAAAGAGGGCGCTGGTCGCCGCCACACCACACGGAGCCGTTCCCAGACCCGTCCATGATGGAGGGAGTCGCGTACTGGCGAGCATCCTTGCCTAGAAATAGTGGGAGTTTCCATCCACCGGCACACCGTGCGAAGCCACGCCTGGTCTCACTTGCGATGGTGGGAGGCGCGCGTCGACAAGCTTGCCACATGTGCTAGTTCCCGCCTCGCCGCGCGGAGCAACACCCTGTCTCGCCCGTGACGAAGGGAGGCGTGCACCAGCGAGCATTCTTGCTTGGACAGAGGAAAGGTGCTAGTCACCGCCATACCACATGGAGCCGCTAATGGACTTGCCCATGAAGTGGAAGGCATGCACTGACACTGCTAACATGCTATCTGCGAACACATAGCTTTTTCATGAGTTCATCTTTTGTCCCTTCGAGAACTTTGCGATTTCTTCGTTTCTAGAGCTTTTTTATCGGAATCTTTTGCGCTGACTTGATCTATGAAGTGAGTAGAGGCTTTCCACTGCAGGAATTGCTCTGAAACCTCATGAGATCAAAGATCCATGGATTTCTTGCTCTTGGTCTCCCAAGATCCACTTTTCCTCCCTTTTGTGATTTCTCTTGATTTACTCCAATCTGAACGATGATCTTTTGGTTGCACTTGGACTTGATTTGGAGAAGATTTAGGATTTTTGGGATCTTGCCCGAGGCTGATACGCACGAACCGGCTAGGCCGGTTGTGCATGTCGGCTAGGCCGACTGGGGGCTAGCTAGGCAGGCTAGGGGACTCAGCTTAGCCGAGTTGAAGCCCTGCCAGCTGCCAGGCCGGCTAGGCCGGCTCAGGACCCGGCTAAGCCGACTAAGCCGGCTAGGCTGACTGGTCTGAGCCAGTAGCTATTTGAGTTGGAATTTGAGATTCCGGACTCAGGAAGGGGGTTCGACTGCGGACCTTTTTTCGGCTGCAGCGTAGGCCGCCGCCGCCACATACAGAGCAGCAGCGATGGCTGTCGGATGTAGGGGAAACGGTGGGGCCTTGGGCTGCGGTGGTGGTCGCCCGTCTCGTTGCCCTAGGAGCTATGCGGAGGGGGAGTACCCTTTCATTTCCCTGTATCCTCCCAGGCAGCCCAATCACGGACCACCCTCAAGCACAATTGTGGGAACAACAACAACTGATTCTCCCGGCCTCGGCATGAAGAAGGAAGGAAGAAGTGTACCACAGTTAACTCATTGAGGTCCGCACAACGTTAAACTCCATCTTCAGTTGACTCATTGAGCTTATGGCGAGCTTCTCCAGCCCAAAGGGTCTCGCAGACCTTGGGTGTGTGAAGGCATGGCCACAACGTCGACGAGACAGTGGTTTACCGAGGTCCATGAGCTAGTGAGTTGTGGATCTTAGAGTTTAATTTGTCATTAAAAGCATATGCATGTTTACAGTCTTAGTTTGGATGTAGGAATGTGCGTGCGCGCGCGCACGTGGTCCATTGTGTTGCAGCAGTAGTACTTATTGTCTACTGTGCCGGTAGTTCAAGGAGAGCTTGTCGTGTGAAATGCACAGGGTCTTGAACGGGAAAGTATACTACGGCAGAGTGTTAGATCAATCATCATCTCGTTGAGAAGGATGACAGCGTCATGGGTGCTGAGGTTGAGAAGGATGACGATGAGGGTGTCATCGGGGAGCGTGCTGAGCTGGTCCTTGCAAAACAAGAGGTTTTATTTTTGTGTGGAAACAACAATATTAATTTGATGGACACATACGAACAGCAATAATCACAATATGACTACTTGGTGGGAAAACAATTGACATATTAAAGAGCCGTTCTCTGTTCAAAACAAAAAAAAATGTGTTGACAAACCAGTGTATTTTAAGGAGATAATACGTATCAGCACAATGCAAGATCAATCTAACTGAATATTCATCCAGCTTGAAAATCAAATGCCACTAGACCTACTAGTGAAACCTTTGAAAAGGGTCGGTTGACAGATCATGTACTTGCTTAGCAACTGGAAGGTCATGATGTGGGCCAATCAATATGTTACGGGATACAAAATCGATCTGTGCACCCCTTGAAGCCCTCTTTTCAATATGGAGCCGCTCATGCTGTGTTGCAATCCACATGTCGCTCTAACTGAAGCCTCAGTGATTCCAACACTCTGGAATTTGATACAAAAAGCTTGACAAAGTTAATATGAGATTTGCTTCCTTCATAGTTTACCAGCACAATTTTCCTCACACGAATGTCAAGGGCGGCAATAAGTTTTGTGCATTTACGATATGACACATCTGTCAACCAAACAGTTTTTGCCTGTAAAAGCAAAATGAACATACAAATGATATCAATGGTCAAAACTAGGCATCAGAAACAATCCTCGATATCTATATAATACAAATTGACCAGAATTGCTGATGCATGCACAATTTGGTACAATGAGTCACCTTGATGTACAACCGCTCCAAGTGGGGAAAGCACTTCACTAAATTAATAGCCGCATCCAAACAAAGTCTGGCATCAGATAAAGATAAAACACTCACACTAGGTAACACGGACGTCATGCTAGCAACACTTGATCCCTGCGTTATATTAATCATACAATCAAAACATGATTTACTGAAAGGACTTGTATCCCTTCCCTCATGAAGCTACGGTTGGTGAAACAGAGAGTGGTATATATTTCCACCAAAAAAAAAACTGAGAGTGGTACCTGAAAAAAGGTTGGATCATACCGAAATAAGTGATAACGATTGTAAAAGAGGTCTCCCCAAATAACCAATCTTGGCGCAGAGATTACCGAAATGTCCCGATGCTTTTGAGGCTAGCGGATACGATTTGCAGTCGAGCGTGAACAAACTCACCAATTAACAAGCTTTCCAGGCCCACGAGAGGTTTATGCGCCCTATTCTCCCGAACGGGCACCAAGCCAAGACGGCTCCTTTTCCACATCGCAGCCGCCGCGAACAAAAACTCCGACGCCCTTACCTCGCACTTTTGCGGAGGTGGTGCGACAAGGAAAGATCATGGCGGATCAGGGTGCTGGTAGGAGTGGATATGGCAATCATGAGGGTGGCCGTGGGTTTCACCCAGGGTTCCAGCCCGGGTTTGATCCAGGTTTTGGAGGAAGAGGGCGTGGCGCCCCTAACCGTGGACGGGGCCGATTCCATGGTGATCACGGTGGTGGATATGGCGGCTATGGAGGCTATGGCAATCACAGTTACAACCAGGGTTACCACGGTGCCTATGGGCGCAACCGTGGGGGCTATGGCGGCTACCGCAATCGAGGGGGGTACCATGGCTACCCTCGACACGGGATGTCACCACATCCTCCTCAACAGTTCGCGGGGGGTGCTGTTCCTCCCCAACTAGCGGGAGGGGGAGTCCATGGTGCTGGAGTCGTCTTCCACCAACCGAGGGGAGGACAAGCACCAACGGTGACGGCTGGACAGGGAGGGGTTGGCCCCAACCCAACACCTCAAGGTGTGACGCCCCCAGACACGACGGTGGCCATGGAGGTGGAACACCCAACGGGTGCTGCTCCGCAAGCGACCGTTGCAGCGACAACTAGCGGTGCGTCCCCATCGATTCAAGAGAATCCAAAGGTACCTGTCCCACCGATTACAATGGTAAATGATGCACCGGAGTCGTCCTCTCAAGCAGAAAAAAAATCTAAGGGCAAACCTTACTGTCATAGGTGTCGCTTGAAGGGTCATACAGCGAATGTGTGTACTGTGAATCTTTGTTGCGACTTATGCTATGATGAACACGCTACAAAGGCTTGTCCTAATGCCAAAAAGACAAGTACCAATGCAATTCCTTGTGGCTATGCTGTTGAGGGCTTAGGGTTTTATTATATTCCTATAGCCAATCCCCCAAAAGTGACTGCAAAGCATCTAACTGCTGTAGTACGTGTTTTGGAGGGTTCCTTTACTACCGAATTGTTGGCGGTGGAACTCCAAAAACTACTACCAGATAAGATGAATAAGTGGGAGATAGTGGAAAAAAGCAAGGATGTTTTTACTACTAACTTCCCATCATCTGATCTTCTGAATACTATGGTTAATTGGGGGGCAATGGACACTAAGACAGCTGATGGTCGGATTCAGTTTGAGAAGGGGGTTGATAATGAAGTATATAAGTATGACATAGACAAGGTTTGGATACAGTTTAGGGGACTACCTGAGGAACTGAGGACTTTCTCCATCTTGTGGGCAGTCGGTTCAACCTTAGGTGTCTCCAAGGCTGTAGATATCAAGTTCACTATGTTGCATGGAAGACCACGTATTAAGGTAGCCGTGCTTGATCACAATCTTATCCCTGATTATGTCAGTGTGGTGGTTGGTGATGAGGTCTATGAGCTACAATTTAAGGTAGAAAAGGATATGCCTCTTGGTGATCCCATTGTTATTGACATGGATCCTACCAATGAGGAAGAGGATCCGAAAGGAAAAAAACCACAGGAAGGTGATAGTGCACCTGAAGAAGAGAAACACCAGGAACCTGGAGACATGGATGTTGATGTTATTAATGGTCATAGTCAACCGCATACCAAGGCTGCTGGCAATCTCCATCCTAACTCTGGAGCACAGGCGGCTCTGGAGGGTGTAGGGGGGCAGCCGTGCCTAGGACAAAGGGTGGATCGACCATTGTGTTGTCTCAAACTGGGGAGTTAGCTTCACCAAAGGACTTCGGGCATCTCAAAAATGTTAAAGGTGGGACAGAGTCACCGAGGATGAGCAAGAGGAATGCAGAATCAGTGGATCAGGATTCTGTTGAAAAGGCCTCGAAGCTGAAGGCTATAAAGAATTTGGAAGCGCCTGCAACCAAAGGTACTGATCCAACCCCACCTTGTTCTTTCTTCACACGTGATGATGCTTCTATTATTCTTTCGACTAAGGCTTTAGGGGTAAATTTTGGGGAAAATTCTTTAGATGTTTCTAAGTCTATTCAGAATTTGAGAGATGTAGAGATCTCTAGATTAATGGTTGTTAAGAAAGATGAAGCACACACAGTTGATGAGTTATCTTCCATTTGTTCCAATGAAGATGAAATAATTATTGATGAGTTAAATTTTATTTGTGAGGAAATAGCAGAAGGTCTTGGTGATGGGGGCTGTGACCCGGTTTGTCTACAGACCCCCTTATCACGTAAAAGTAACCTGAGTGCTAGGCAAAGGAAAAACAAAACAAATCTGTTTAGATGAAAGGAGTTTTTTGGAATTGTAATGGTTTTGCTGATAAGAAAAAACATAGGTTTCTGTCTGATTTAACCAAGGAAAAGAATCTTGATTTC
>DXKC01009261.1:0-11540 GCA_031170775.1 Cymbopogon citratus
CAGCTCCAGAATTTCTGCCGCTCCCATCGTTTGAAGAATGCTTTCCAAGGAGTACCAAAGAATCAAGGCATGATGTCCTTTCTCATTTCACCTTGATATGGTTATTCTTGGACATGCTAACAGTCTAATATAGCTTATGTTTGTCTGTGGGTTATGCTATTCAGTGAAATCATCCACGAGGAATCTGGTCATGTCCTCAAGGTTCCATTCAGGAGAGTCCATTTGACTGGAGATCAGAAGCACTTTGATACATATGACACCAGTGGTCCTCAAAATATAAGCCCAAGGATTGGTAACTCACTGGCCTTGTTTCATTTTTGTGTCTTGAATTGCTTTGACATTCTTTTTAGTTGTGTTCATATTTCTTCAAATTGACATGTAATTTTTTTCTGTTATTATTGTTAAAAGAATCTAAGATTGGAGTAGTTTAGCTGATTTTTAGAAAACGGTGAGACTATGAATTAAATTGTGCGCGAATTTCCTTATAAAACTACATGTGATAGTATCAAACAACAAAATCGCTGGCTATTTTTCAATTCCTTTGTCTATGCACTGTTCTGCTTTATATACCAATATATTTTGAGAAAGAAGGGCTCTATCAAGCTTTATTCCCTTTAAAGAAGTTCTATTTCTCTACAGCATACAACTTAACACATTATGCGGTTTATAATAATCATTCAAAATATTTTGCAGGACTCCCAAAGATAAGGAAGGAATGGATTGATAGGAGGGAAAAGCTGGGTAGTCCTCGGTACACACAAATGTATTATGCTAAACAGGGAATCATAACAGAGGAGATGTTATACTGTGCCAGCCGTGAAAACCTTAGTCCTGAATTTGTTCGGTCAGAAGTTGCCCGTGGACGAGCCATAATTCCTTCCAACAAGAGGCATCTGGAATTGGAACCCATGATAGTTGGAAGAAACTTCCTTGTAAAGGTGAATGCGAATATTGGGAATTCAGCTGTTGTGAGCTCCATTGAGGAGGAGGTTCACAAGCTCCAGTGGGCCACGATGTGGGGAGCTGATACTGTCATGGACCTTTCAACAGGGCGACATATCCATGAGACCCGGGAATGGATTATTCGCAACTCTCCGGTTCCTATTGGGACTGTTCCTATTTACCAAGCACTTGAGAAAGTAAATGGCATTGCTGAAAATCTGAGCTGGGAAATCTTTAGGGATACCTTGATTGAACAAGCCGAGCAGGGCGTTGATTATTTCACAATCCATGCTGGTGTTCTGCTTCGTTATATTCCTCTTACAGCAAAGAGAATGACAGGCATAGTTTCACGTGGTGGCTCAATTCATGCAAAATGGTGCTTAACTTATCACAAGGAGAACTTTGCATATGAACATTGGGATGACATTCTTGACATATGCAATCAGTATGATGTGGCATTATCAATTGGTGATGGTTTGAGGCCCGGTTCCATTTATGATGCGAATGATAGTGCACAGTTTGCTGAACTGCTGACTCAAGGTGAACTAACACGTCGAGCATGGGCGAAAGATGTGCAGGTGAGAATAAAATTCCTATTTTTATTATATATGCTTAAATAAGAACATGGTTTTAACTTCAAAATGCATAAGTTCAATGATTAATTAATTTAAGATAGTGCGTGTGCAGACCTGGTCAGAAAAAATATTAGATATTACAAGTTTGTATTGTAACTTATGGGTTTGAAAATGCAAGTTTGACTAAACCATGTAAAATTGACAAAGCTATTCTGTATAACAAAATATAATTGCTGGATATATATATTGCATATCAAGCATGAAAGATGAGGTCTAGCTGTGTAGCATCTAACCAGTTATCTACTCTTAGTTTGTAGCAGTATGTTTAAATTATATATATTGAAAGTAAAAGAGTTTACCTTTGTTAATAAGCTTGTCTAGGAGTTTCCTATTGTCACTTACACCCTTCAAGAGTTTGTTTTGATCAGCATATAACAAAATACTGTTATGTTTGGAACCCTTGACTTATAGATGATGGTCTCTAGATGATATCCATTTAAGTTTCCTTCTTTTATTCGGTATGTAACTTAATTTAGACCAATCTCCCTGATACAAATTTTAGGTGATGAACGAAGGCCCAGGTCACATCCCAATGCATAAAATTCCTGAAAACATGGAGAAACAGCTGGAGTGGTGTAATGAAGCACCTTTCTACACGTTGGGTCCTTTGACAACTGATATTGCACCTGGTTATGACCACATCACCTCAGCCATTGGTGCTGCCAACATTGGAGCTCTTGGCACTGCGCTTCTTTGCTATGTAACACCAAAGGAGCACCTTGGGTTGCCTAATCGTGATGATGTCAAGACTGGTGTAATATCCTACAAAATTTCTGCTCATGCTGCTGATTTAGCAAAGGGTCATCCATATGCACAAGCTTGGGATGATGCGCTTAGCAAGGCAAGGTTTGAGTTTAGATGGCTTGACCAATTTGCGTTATCTCTGGATCCAGTAACTGCTATGGCTTTCCATGATGAAACATTGCCCTCTGAGGGTGCCAAAGTGGCACATTTCTGCTCGATGTGTGGTCCCAAGTTTTGCTCAATGAAAATCACGGAGGATATCAGGAAGTATGCTGATGAAAATGGTTATGGGACAGTAGAGGAAGCTGTGATACAAGGAATGAATGCTATGAGTGCTGAATTTTTGGCTGCAAGGAAAACAATTAGTGGGGAACAGCATGGTGAAGCAGGAGGGGAGATCTATGTACCAGAAAGCTATGCAGCTCAGAAATAAGGTCAGTCTTTTAGCATGTAGAGTTTGCCTTTTGCAAGAGCTCATCCATAAGTTCTGTTCTGAAGATGTATGATCTTTTAAGAAGCATGAATTAATCTATGATATATTCATGCGATATTATTTAAAATATTTCAACAAACTTCACACATATAAGAGAGTATATAAATGAACTTTAGGCCTTTAGCAGACTTGATACATCAGTACACAATAATAATGCATGCTACTCAGCTAGCATGGATACAGCATTTTTTTTTTCTGAATTTGCAGAAGTGATGAGTGCTTTGGAAATTAGAAGTTCACTTGAATCAATAACCATGTCGCTCATATCTTATAAGCGAAATGTTTCAAAAAATTTAAGTATATGATTGTCAATTTTGATTCATGTATGTTTTTCTTCTTCTATTTTTGCATTGTTAATTATTGGATATAGATCTCATGCATGTCGCAGTGCTTCCACCCTAAAAATGTATTTTTGTTATGCGAATTTTAGCTTTTTTGAGTAAATATGCAGTTTTTAGTGATATGATTTTCTATTCTCTGCTGAAACTCTTATTTGTATCTTTATGGAACTTCATCAAACTTTACATTCTTTGTAGTTTTGAATATAGAAGCTCTTTTACTCAAAATTGCAAAATTCATGTAGGTTTGCTCAAGCCGTCCATTCCAAGTGAGGCAGATGTGCTAGCTAGTGGCTAGGGCATTCATCATCAGCAGTTCTACCATCTTATCTAATGAGATGGTAAGCAGTATGTGAATAAAGCTGGTGTTGCTTACCTTCAGTTTGTGAATGTGTCATTCTGTACTGTAATAAAAACCTCTGTATTGTGCTCCCTAGCATTATCTTTATGCTTTAGGTCGTCTTTGTATCACAATGGGATTGTTAGTAATGAAAATTGCACCAGGGGTGCCTGTGTTCTCAACAGTCTGAGAGCCTCTTAGCCTGGACTGTTGTGAGATGGGCTGAGAAAGTCCCTTTGAACCTGAACAGGATAATGCCTGCGAAGGGAGTGTGCAATTCTATTTTCATGTTTTCCAGGAACCTATCAACCTTTTGGTGGAAATTGAGGTATTGTCCATTATTGTATGGAGCTCAGCAATCAGGCCTACCTGTTCTCTACACAGCATCTTGTTAGCATTTCTCCAGCGGGGGAGAATCTTAACAGGTATCAGCTTCATCATGACACCTAACAATTTTATTTATAATGTGCATGTCATTTAGTTAAATCTACACATACATGAAATTTGTCAAAGCATGTGCCAGTCCTATATAATCTAGTTCAGTAGTTATACATCTATCTGTTCTTTGATCGTGCGCTCCATCCACTCTTTGATGAAGCTTGTGAGTTCTACTTTCTAGACCTATTGAGATAGGACCTTTTGGCACAGTACAGTATCAAGACAGCTTTTGGGAACTTTTGGGAAGGGGATATATTTACAGTAGTACAAAAGGAGATGTCTAAAACTGCCACAACTTTTTTAGATGGATGATGTTTGTCAACTGAGGGTGGAAACTACCAACCAGATTGCATTTGACTTCATCCTGCCATTATATGGTATTGATAAATAACTAAGAAAGTGTTTTTTTGTCAATTATCAATTACTTTTTCCATTCTCGTGTTTTTTTTCAAATAGGTGTAGTTTTGCATGATAATTTGCATACGCATGTTGTCTGAAAGCAGAAGCAGAATCTCAAAATGCCTGCTAATCCAAAACAGAAATAGATGATAACTTCAATTGGTGAAGAATAATATATTAGTTTTACTTTCAGCTGATTGCACTTTTGTCATGTTTCACTGCCTGCTTCACACTTGCTGTATTCTGCATTATACCTATGTCCATATCCAACTGCCATGGCTGATGTGAGATGTGTGAGGAAAATAATTCTGCTGTGGCTTTTGCGCTCTCTGCGGTTCCAATGAGCTATTCCCATTTGCGAATCTAAGATCAACTCTGATTGATTCCATAAGGTAGATTTCCAAATCCTGCAGAATTGAGCTGGGCACCTAATTTCTTGACGTTGCTGCTCAAGTTCTAATGTTATCACAATATCCCTTATAAGTGCTTCCCAAACAAATTTGAGATGTTGATTCTTGTAAACTTCCATTCTGGTTTATGTGCAACCGAGGAATTATATCTGAATGTCTCCTTGAGTATAGTTTCGTTGTGGATTATAAGGACCCATGCTGCTTTACTGGTCTACCTGATTCGTACCGTTCTGTGTATTACTAGTTTGCTTAGGCCTTGATTAGTTCTCCCTATTCCTCCCCAAATTCCACGATGCAAAAAGAAGATTCCCTATCACATCAAAATATCGGCGTATGCATGGAGTACTAAATATAGATGAAATCAAAATCTAATTGTATAGTTTTGTTATGCTTTGCGAGACAAACATTTTGAGCCTAGTTAGTTAAAGTTTGGATAATTTTTACCAAATATAAACGAAATACTACAGGAATTCTAAAACAGTAGTTCTGGCCCCAATTCTATGATCTAAACAAGACCTTATTCAAACTCAAATTACCAAACAGAGACAAAGATCTCAAGAACAGGTATATGAACCTTCATTTCACGTGAAAACTCATTTTTTGTGTTTTCCTCGAGAATCCACTGCATCCAGCGCCGACTGGTCCATGCCAGGTCATATTCTGGTTTAGTGGTAAATTTCGTACCGCGAGAAGTGCAGAGCTCGTAAAAATAAAGTAGCATCTTTAAATCCATTTTTTTTATAGCGTGTAGTGGCCATGAACGTAGAGGGCATGGCTTGTTAGTTGTTACCATGCCGTAGTTCACGTATATAGAGTGGACGATGGTTCGTTTTATTTCCTGATTACACACACGACACGAGTGGATCATGTCTTGGTGCTCGACCGCTTGACACGCTCTTTCAGTGGCGTCTTCATCACCTTAAAGAAGCCGTCCAGCTCTGTGAAGTCGATCGCGCCGCCATCCGCCGCCGGCGCTCACTCGAACTCGCGCACGAGCGCGGCGAGGAATCACTTGATGTGCACCACGCCCATCCCAGCACCGGGGCAGTACCTCCGGCCGGCGCCGACGCCCTCCGCCTCGCCGTCGGCGAGGAACCGCTCCGGCCAGAACTCGTCGGGGTCCGTCCAGTTCTTCATGTCCCTCGCCATGCCTCGTATAAGAAAATGCACCCGCGTCCTCCCGCCGGCGCCCGCTGCAGGCGCCGCCGTTGTTCCGCCGGCCGCCGCACCCTCCGGTTCCGCGTGGACTTCTCGGGCACCGCGCCGCCCTCGCCGCCTTGATCTCCTCTAGCTATCTCGCGGCGCAGCTTCTCGTGGACCTCCGGCTGGGCGGCGAGGTGAGCGAGAGCCCACTCGATGCAGGACACGACCGACTCCGTGCTGGCGCCGAGGAACTCCGACTGAAGGCTCACAACCTCGTAGTCGGTGAGCGCGCGCCGCGCGACGTCATCGTGTGTACGACCACCGTGTGTACGTGCCTCATCCTAGCGCATCAACAACGTGCCACCGCTGTGACTCCGGCATGGTAAGCACCGATGGGAAACATGACGCGCCAGCAGGATGTGCACTGGCAGGCCGGCTAACGCATAGTTCGACAACGTTGACAGACATCTGCACGCGGTCGATCGAGCACGGGTACATCTCAGGAAATAAAACATCGATCTTCAACGAGCTATTTAGGAACCAACAAACGGTGCAGGCAGGCATACGTACGTCTCTAGCAAGGACGACGACAGACAGCGTCGGCAGGACGCCGCGCGTGGAGGCTCAATGCAACTCCGATGCCGGTGGTGACGAATCGCGTGCCCATGACTCATGAGCACCGAGCGCGGCGCGGCGCGGCGTAGCTGCCGCGCGCCGATAGACATGGCGGGCGCTGCAGCCATGAGGGAAGGCATTGTCTAGCACGAGCGTGCCCAGGAAGAAGTCGGCCGCGCCGAGGATGGAAACAAAGCTTAGGCCAGAATTCTTCTCTAAATTTTACTATACAAAAAGAAAATTCACCGTCACATTAAAATACCGGCACATGCATAGAGTACTAAATGTAAAGAAGTGTCTACTGAATATGCGGTTGATTTAAACCCTCCCAACAACCGGTTGTTTCAAGGGAGCAAAACAACCGGAAATAAAAATAAAAATCAACAGCAACAGAACTGATGACAGCAACAACAAACAACCAGTTTTTCTGATGAGCTTCGATCATCTTCAACCTTCTTGCTTGAGGCCCCATCTTCCTCCTCACCTCCGGTGCTCTTCCTTGATGACGACGGCGACAACAGCACTGAGCACAGCACAACCACAGCCATGGCGACAGCGGACGACAACAACACACAACACAGCCACAGCTACCACGACGACGACAGCACTGAGCACAGCACAACCACAGCCATGGCGACGGCCGACGACAACAGCACACAGCACAGCCACAGCTACGGCGACGACGACAGCACTGAGCACAGCACAACCACAGACAAGGCGATGGCAACAACACACAGCACAGCCAGTCAAAGCTACAGCCGTGCCCGTGCAAGTGCCAAGGACGGTCGCGCACGCGCTGGTGGGCGGCGGAGGAGGAAGCAGCAGCCGGTGGCGGTGGCCGCGGCGCGCTCACGCCGGAGGACGAGTGGTCACCTAGTCGACGAAGGATCCGAGCCGGTGCGGTGGCGGACTACACAGCGGCGCGAGCGGGCAGAGCGAGGTGGCGCGCCTGGAGAAGCCGGGCCTTGGCGGGCATAGCAACGCGCACGCCGGAAGGGGCCGCGCCTGGGCATGGCGTCCACGGTGGCGCGGACGGCACGCATGCGAGAGGAACGGGGAAGGCGCCATTGGTGCGCGAGCGGCGAGCGCGGTGGGGATAAGATGGTGCCGGGACACGGGAGCCGTCCACGTGAAGATCCGTTGGTCCACAATCCGCATGTTTTGAGGCTCCGAAACATGCGGTTGTTAGTTAGTATTTCTCAATCAAAATCTAATTATACAGTTTGGTTATACTTTACGAGACAAACATTTTAAGCCTAATTAGTCAAAATTTAAATAATTTTTACCAAATACAAACGAAATGTTACATGAATTCTGCTACAGTAATTCTGCCCTAATTCAGAGAACTAAATAAGACCATAGCTTTGTTACTTCTCCAAATTTGGTACCAAATAGTCAAAAAGAATATTCCCTGTCATATCAAAATGTCGACATATACATGGAGTACTAAATATAGATAAAATCAAAAAGTAATTGCATAGTTTGGTTGTACTTTGCGAGATGAACATTTTAAGTCTAATTAGTCAATGTTTGAATAATTTTTACTAAATACAAACGAAATGATATAGTATCGCTGCAGTGCGAAATGCCAAGTTTGGACTTGGCAACTAAACAAAGCCCTTGTGCCCGGCACGTGACCGCGAGCACGGGCGAGACCGGTGAACAGTTGCACGCCACTCATCCCGCGAGATTAACACCGGAATCGGGGCTACCAAACTGCGTACGCATACCATTTCTCCTCCCGGTCCCGTGGTACGAACACCCAATCCCGAAGCCTGCGCCTCCACAGCACAAGGCACAAGAGATTCTGTCCGGGCGCCGCGTAGCAAATCACTCCTGCTCACCTGCACCTCGCCGCAATCTCGTCCGTCCACACAGACACGCGTCGACCGATGGAGGCACCACTCCCCTTCCTCTCTCTCTCTCTCTCTCTTCCCGCGGCTCTCCGTGCTTTTGCCCGGCGCATAAAGCTGGCCACCCCTCTCCTTCCTCCTCCACCTCCAGCCTTCCTTCTCCTGGAAGCCTCCGCCTCGCAGCGCTCGAAAAACCCCCAAAACCCCAATCCCGGAACCCCATCGCCTCCGCCATGGCGGCCTGGAGCTGCCGCGACAAAGAGAAGCAGATGGGGGCGTCGATGCACATGATCGCCTCCGCCCTCGGGATGCACAGCGGCGGAATCAGTACGTAAACCCAACGGCTCGCCGTCGCCGTCGCCGTCGCCTGCAGTTTCCTTTTGTGTTTCCTCGTTCGCGCTTCGATTCGTCTCCTGATGTAGCGCGGCACGTGGTTGATTATACTTTGCCGCTCCTCCTTTTGCAGGTTCCGAGATCGTGGAGCAGATGAAGCGCACCGTGGCGTCGTCGGATTGCGACGGGAGCAACATTATGGGTGAGATCGACATCCCCACCTCTTTCTCCTTCCACCCGAAAGCGGCACTAGTTGCTTGTGAAAGTTTTGGGTTTTTGTCCCACCTCTTCCTCATTCCCCCAAAACGGCACTGGTTGCTTGTGAAAGTTGTGGGTTTTTTGTTTTATGTGCGGCATAATCGAATCGTGTTCTCCTGCTGTGCATGGATGGAGGAGCGCTCGTGGGGTGGGGTGGGGTAAGCTTGTGCGTGTCCATATTTGTTCACGTATGGGTGGTTTGGGGGAGGGGTGCTGCAATTAGCAGTCATGATTTATGGTTGGGTACTTATTTCAGATCGACACAAGCACAAAGTGGTTTCCTTTTTTTTTCTCTACCTGTTAATTTAAGAATTTTATGCATGTACGATGGGTGATACTACTGGTAATTGAGGCTAGATTTTTGTGCATGTCTGTTGAGTGGTACTAATGCTTTCATGATCTGCTGCTTTTAAATATGGCTTCCTTATAGGCTATGTATTGTTTCACATTGTTATGTTCTGAGCTATGATTTTGGGAAGGTGTACATTTCCCTGGTTCTGTGAAGGCTTTGGTCTTGTGTTAGGCAGTTATCTCTTATGAACATGTATATGGGTTATACTTTTTGACAAGTTTGTTTGGGTCTTGTAGAGATGCTTGAAAGAATGATTGAAGACCCTGACGAGGAGGAGCACCTGGGGCCACTGCATGATGCTGCAAAGGCAGGCAAAATGGATACTTGCAAACACCTGGTGGAGAATCTTGGATTTCATGTCGATGTTCGTGCTAATGATGGCTCGGGTATGTGTTTCCTTAGGTTCAAGTTCGTTATGTTCTGCTTGTTCAGTAATATGATAGATTTTTTATGTGATGCATATATTAACTGATGATAATGTGAATCTTTTCTGTGTGTATTACTAATATATTTAGCCTATAATTTCAAATCTGGATCCTCTATTGTTTCTTAGCTTATGGTTTATCATGTGATATTGCCATGTATCACTAAATACGACACACAAGATATGGATATTACTTTCAAGTATACCCAAAAAATACCGTACACATTCCTACCTTTTATGTGCTTTCGTAAGGAGTTAAATCTTTCTTTATTCCTCCTCCTTTACATTGGTTTAACGGTACAGTGTGCCATTGCTGGTACAGTTTTCCAGTTATGGGTCCTCTTCTATATGTATATTCTCAGATTTTTTGGTTTCTTCTGTTTATGTGGCATTGTTCTAATTTAATCACGGGACACACTAGTTGGATTCTTAGATATTATGTTAATACTTAATAATATGTTTCTATATGACACCAATTGCGATGTCTGTTTCTAATGATACCATATTGTAAATTGGTGTATCTGTATGATTTCTGCTAATACTGTCCAAAAGTTAAAGATTTTAAGTTACTAATATAAAGTCTCAATGAAGATGGAAATGTCTTTTCTGAACCCATTTTCTAAAATTGTAACTATGGAATAATACAATGTGCTGGTGAAGATTTTATATTGTCTCTTTGCTGTGGTAGTCCACAAAGAAGGTCCGACTAAATTGCCTCTTGTTACACTTTGTCAGGGAAGACTCCTTTGACTTGTGCAGTGTCATGTGGCAAAGTGATTGCTGTGAGGTATCTTATTGCCAAGGGTGCAGATCTTAATAAGCAAGATGCCATGGGCTTTACACCTCTGCACTATGCTGCCAAACGAGGTTCCCCTTTCTGTGATGCCTTCATTTCTACTCACACTTAATGTTTATTTTAACATCATTGCATAGTGGATAGAATTTATATCTGGTTATAATCTTACATAATGATTGCCTAAACATTTCCTTTAGAGCCCCTGTATATTGGGGATCGATTGTATCTAAGATGTGGTCGGATAATTTTGTTATTGTAACACTATTGCATATTTCTGATTTTTTTTCCAGGGTATAATGGAATAGCACGTTTGTTGCTCTCTAGAGGAGCTAATGTTGATGTGGAATCCTTTGAAGGGACACCACTACATGTTTCTGCTGAGCGTGGGAGGTTTGGTATCATGGAGATTTTATTGGAGCACCACGCAGATGTAATTATCATTACAAACTTTTAACTTCAGCATGGTCGGTGGGGTATTATTTGGTTTGGGAGGTGCTGAGGTTTTGGAAATTGTTCTTAGCTTAGCTCCAGTTGCACCTTTTTGTGGGGACATAAGATTTTAGTGCCCAGAATCCAAACAAGGATGGAATGTTCACTGTACTTTATATTTGTGACATTAGACTTCATTTCATTGTACTCTTCTTTTATATATTTGACTGGGACTTTTACCATACCCTGTGCTACATTTCTACCTGCCATTGATTTGAAATTATGCTGCATTGAATTGATTGTTCTCATCAACATATACTGCTTTAAAGGGTTTTCTTGGGTAATTCTGCAGCTGTTTATTTTGGACATTGTACCTGATATTCATTCTAAATTATGCTGCATTGAATTGATCTATCTTATCAACTTATGCTGCTTTATAGGATTTTTCTGGGATAGATTTTCAGCTTTTGTTAACTCTTTTTGCAGCCAGATAGTGTTTCCCCAGATCTTTATACACCCCTGGCTAAAACTATTTGTGCCACATATGAAAAAGCCAGTGCATCTGCTTGCTTAAAGTGCATGAAGCTCCTTGTTAAGG
>DXKC01009279.1:0-10567 GCA_031170775.1 Cymbopogon citratus
GATACGACATGGATACTTGTTATGGCCGGCAAAAACTCAGATGTGGAAGGACTTAGGAGCGTTCATAAACGTCTGGCTTTCGGCCAAGGAGATGCTGCCTCTCGGTGCTTGCGATGGGGACGTCCAGCGGCACAGGGAATAGCTTGATGATGGCTATCGTACGTCCTGGCAGTAGTGGCTACGCCCGTGTGTGTCATCACCAGTGAACATCCAATCCGACGACCATCATTGACCAACGGCAGCACCTTCTGCTGCCAGTGGTTGAACCAGAAGATGACATGAATGGGTTGGAGATCTTACGTATGTCCGGAGACACGTACGAAGGGTTTGCAGAATTGTAGCTTGGGGGAGAGATTCATTTCATAAGGAAACTTGGAGGCATGCAGTAGGCGATTCAAATTAAATCATGCATGCGTAATGTGGCTCGTGGCGTTTCAAATGAGGATGCATGCGTGATGGACCCTACGCATGCGTCATGGCCAGGATGAAAGTGGTACGGATATTTTCCAACCATATTCGAGACCGAATTCGTTTACAGTGGTTTTAATCCGTCCATATCAGAGTCCGAATATTCAACATCCGATACCGTATCCGTATCCAAATACTCAAATCGCATATTTATGATGTCGATGTCCAATCATATCATATCCGGCATGGTTCATATTATCCGTATTCGAATCTAAATTCGAACAAAAATATGAAAACAAATATGATATTGGTGATATCGGTTCGTATCTGATCCGTTTTCATCCCTACTCATGGCTAGTGGGGGGGATTGGGTAGGGACAGTCCCTACGCCGCACCGTACGGATGCAAGGCAAACTACCGCGGCACCGTGCTGACTTGCTAGTCTAATCTCGGCTGGCTCGGCCACATGGACTGTTTTAATGGGTGGCTCGGCTCCCGCACGCACCCAGTTGTTTGCTACGTAATTGGTTGGCTTGGCGCATGGGTCAGCTTTGGCTGTTTTGATCTATCTATGCTATAAGGCAAATCTTCTCTAAGTCAATTCTCTCCTTTAAGATCAACGACTCACAGCACACCTACTGTGTAGGCAACGGCTGAGATTAGAAGTTTGATGCGCCTTCTAACACAGACCACGCGCCGCCACACTACGAGCAGTCACGGTTCGATCGCTGATATTGTTTTTTTCTTTTTCTATTTTTCCTCTTTTGGCTCGAGAAACAGCGACACGACGCCCTCCAGTATAGTTCTACCCCGCGCCCATCCCTACGGGATCTACGCTACCTCCAGCCTCCCACGTTCTGATCCACTTAGGTTTCGAGATGGTGGCGGCGGCGGCCGGGACCGGCGATCGTGTAAGGATCTCGGCCTCCCATGCGAATCAGCGCATCTTGCTCCGTCATTGCGCCCGCCCCAACCTCCATTCACACGGTCGGTCATGGTTCGATCCACCCATCCTCTCAATTTTCTTCATCGCTTTTTCCCCGGGAAAAAAATCGGTCAACCTCCTTCAGCCATCTCGGCCATGACGGCAGCAGGCGAAGCGGACATCTGGCGGCGGCTAAGGAGCTCGGCGCATGGGTGGTCAGCGCCACACCCTGTGCGCTGATGGCGGGGCACGCGCGGAGGACGAGACATCAGGAGGGGCTTCACGGAGCTAGGGTTTGGGCGAGTCCAGCCAATGGCATCCAATGTGGCACGAGCTGGCGGCGGAGGGCAGCGGCACATGCAGGAGACCGTGGCTGCATACTCCAGATCCTTGCTTCATGAACGAAAAGCTCCGCAACCCCACGCTCCGGTCGTCCTTAGTCTCCGGCACTCTGCCACCCCGTCCGCTCGGTCCACCACCATGCGACATGGCAATGGCCACCAAGGTCCAAATGCCTGCAAGTAGTCTATTCGTCACAAGGTTTCTACCAGTCTATTCGTCACAAGGTTTGTACCTAAACTTCTTTCCTTTTCATTTAGTTTGAGGAATTGATCAGGTTAATTGGGGATGGTCTGGACGTGCAGGTTGAAACCTTGCTATGAAGGCTAGCATTAATTTGTCGTGGCTCTTCCAATTAGTCATATTGCTACCAATATTTTCTCTATGCACTTAGTGGTATGCTTTCAAGCGGATATATGTTCAGTGCTAACAATCCATAAGAAGCATAACCATTTTTTGGCACTCTATTCAGGGGCATTGGGTGCATGATCTGAGTTTCTGTTGTCACACTGAGCTATTGTTATCAAATTGACACAATTCAGTGTTATGCTCTGAAATTGGTCTGGTCCGTCACTTGCTATTTGCATTAAAGAGATACAAAAAATAAAGCGCAGAGGTTTTATTTTAATTACTGGAGATGGAGAAATCTTGACTTAACCAACCAGTGATGTTCAAATTCAAATGTTACAAGAAACCTTGCCATCAACATCTCTGAGAATCGGAAATATTCTCTCCTATGCAGCCCCTCTAGCTAGGTTGTTTGCTTGCCGAATTTGAGAAAACATGGTAGAGATATGCTGCTACTAGATGATAATTTGTGGATTCGTTGATTTGTCCTTGTTACCATGTCTTTGTTGGGGCCTTCCCCGGCGCCGAGAACCCCCCATACAAGGTATATGCCCGCCCCTTCTCTTTCCTTCCTGCTGTGAAAAATTGAGTCCCGAACTCTAACTTATTTGTCTGTGGCAGCATCGGCAGGGTGGTGCTAGAGTTGACGCAGGACAAGATACGTTTAACAATACTAGCCAATTTGGAAAAACCTCAGGATGATATTGTCATGTTATGTTTCTCTGATCCTTTGGTCTCAATTTCTTTTCAGAGTTATCCTATATACTGGATCTGTTTAAGGCGCATGGACAACTCTGGTTCATTGACTATCTATGGAGTCATTCACAGGACTTCAGATATTAAATGACTTGGTATTTTTCAGTGAACTGACAATGTAATTTCAAATTATTGCAGCTATGCATGAGGTTTCTGAAAGCTAACATGAAAGTAACGGATCTTAATGGTAGTGGAAAACTGAAAGCTAACATGAAAGTAATGGATCTTAATGGTAGTGGAAAAGTGAAAGCCTGTAACAAGCCAACTGGTTATTAAACTTTTATTTGCATTGATCTGGTGTTGGACGAAGTACTTTAGATTAGATAGAATTAACCTTTATTTTCTGGATTGAAATCAATTCTTGGATCTGCAGTCTATTTACGTACGCAATTTCACTTGATTTGGATCCAACTACTTAATTTGGTTTGTTTCTCTTCTCCATATAAACATCCTTTTTATCTCTATTCTCACCTCTCTTAATTTAGGTGGCTATGATAGAGGAAAAAGCTGTTAGGGCTTATGGTCAGGCTGTTCTTAAGCACCGGGTCCCACAACAAGAAGGAATTTTCGAGTATGTATATGTCTCTCAAATGTTGTTCATTAATTAGTGGTCTGAGTGAAGGTTCTGTAATTTTTGTTACTTATGTACATTGCTGGGTTAATTGTTAAAGTTTGAGCAAGCAACTATTATTTAGATCTTAATAGACCATTGCAGTTGTTTCTCCAGAGGTGCACCCACTTACACGGGAGTGACTAGGTATGAATTCATATAGTGGCGTCAGCAAACACTTGGATTGACGAGGCAAATGTATATAGGTATTCAAAATGTGTGAAACGTGATACTTGGATTTTGTTGATTCGATTGACAAGGTCACCTTACTACTGGCTAGGCTGTGCTTCTAGATTTGTTTTGATCCTGTTGTTCCCCATACGTATTTTCTGAAGCTTATGATCTCATTTGTGTTAGCCTACCCCAACTTGCTTGGGATAAAAGGCTAAGTTGTTGTTGTAGTTGTTGTATGATCTCATTTGTGTGAAATAAGTGATAATCCTGTGCAAAATCTTTCATGAAACTTAAGTCCAAGGTTGTTAACTCCGATTCCAATTCAGAAATAAATCTTAACTACATGCAGAACATTTCTTGTATTAATCGAGCTAATTGTTACTGTTACTATTTATTTCTTTAGCTTCTTTTCCTTGTATTTGGCAACCTATCTGTATTGCTTTGATGAAAGCTGAATGTTAAGGAGCGAGGGGTGGAAGTGTCCGGCATGGCCTGCTCTGGTGCCAAGGTGGTGGTGCTCCTGACCTGCAGGTGTGGCCGTCTGATAGACTAGGTCAAATGTCCATCTTCACCCCGTCTGATGGGCCAGCTCCCATGTCCATCTTCACCTTCAGACTTGGCCCAATGGCGGATCAGATTGAGCCTGTTTCTGTCTGCAGCTTGTTCTTATTGCAATCTGCTTGAGTCCAAACTGAATTCAGGAGAAGGTTAATTGTACCGAGTGCTGAACTGTGTGCGCTCGCGTAGAAACATCTTGATCTTTTTGTGATGCTCTCTGTTTCTTTGTGGACATACATTTTAGTTTTATGATTTATTTTAGCTTTATGACTATGGAAAAAACAGGTTGTTTTTACGTGCATTCCTAAGATAAAGCCGTGGCGTTAGCACGGGCATTATACTAGTACTAGTAGGTTCCCCTCTTGGTTTGTCTCTTTTAGGCAAGGAAAGGATGCAAGTTCAATTTTAACAAACAAGTGCGAACGGTTTGCTTCACAATTACCACAACACAATATATTCTGGTAATTTGATCTAAAAAGGAAATATATATAACAACGCACAACATTCTAACTAATGATCGACATTTGTGTTGATAAGAAAAGCTTTATTATTTTTAAGTTCATTACATCGAGTTAATACAATATAAAAATCTTGAAACACTATTGAACTCCGCATAACAAAGATGCACATAACCTGACAAAGTTTTGCAAAGTTAAGACACTAATAATGATATGACATAATGGACAATCGTATATCGTACATTAAAAAAGTACACCAATGAAGAAATAACAATTATGCAGTGGTGTTCCAAGATGGAACCTCACCAAACAATCACCGGAGGGGAGGATGCGCAAGGAGCCACCAAGCCAAACAGCCTGATCCTAGATACTTGTTGTATTGGTGTACCCAAAGGTAAATCCTGATCCCTGGAGCGCCTCCTCGGCGATGCCATCCAGCCTTGCCGCCATCTCCGGCGTCATGTGGTTCCTCCAGTCCCCCACTATCCCCTTCCTGAAGAAATGCTTGTTGTCCACGAGTTGTGTTACCGAGCCCTTCCGAGCGTTGACGTAGGCGTAAGCTCCAGTCTTGTTCACCGGCAGGCTCTGCTGCTTGTCTAGGCTGCACAGCTCAAGGATGGAGCGCACCACTC
Source organism: Cymbopogon citratus (assembly GCA_031170775.1). Classification (NCBI taxonomy): domain Eukaryota; kingdom Viridiplantae; phylum Streptophyta; class Magnoliopsida; order Poales; family Poaceae; genus Cymbopogon; species Cymbopogon citratus. Next base: position 5,209 of record DXKC01009279.1, read on the forward strand.
CGGCATCGTCCTCCGCCGCTGAGAACGGGCACCCCATGAACTCCGCCATCTTCCTCAGGTTGCCCGCCGGGTCCCACAGCATCTCCTCGTACCTGAGGAATAGCAAGCTCCCAGGGTTCCTCTTGCTCGCCTCCCAGTACTCGCGGACGTGCTCCCACTGCGGGCCCATCCCGTGGTGTCCTTGGCAGTAGAGCTCGAACGCCTCCTCGAACTCCACGGCGGCGGCTCCTGCTGCGGCCGCCGCAGTCGGGCGCTCGCCGCCTTCAGCGGCCCTCGACGACGTCCGCAAGCTCGCATCAAAATGCCACAAGGAGACCAGCGTGTCCTTGGGGTCTCTGGCGATGTAGATGATCCGGCACCCGGCGCCGTCTGCCGTGGCTCGTCTCGGGAGCAGGGAGTAGGGCAAGTGCGTGCCGAGGATACGCGGACGCGGCGCCGCCGTTTTGCCGTCGTCGCTTTCTGAGGAGGAGGACGACCACCGTAGATTTTCGAGGAACCCGACACACTTATGGGAGTTGGTGGAGAGGAGTGGGTGGCCGGCGTCGAGCGGCGAGTGCACGGACCTGCGCGCCGTGGCGAAGGCGAGGGCCTTGAGCCAGGTGGTGCCGCTCTTGGGGAAGCTTGCCAGGAGGATGTCCGCGGGGCGCTCCTCGAACAAGGCGTGGGCTCTTGGGAGGTTTAGCAGGAAGCCGATGGGGATCAAGAACCCGTGGTACCGACGGGTGTTGGGAAACATCAGGCACGGTGGCCCTTTGGGTCTGGGAAGAGATGCCACGACCTCGGCGAAGTTCGCCGGGAAGTTGCCGTCGAAGGTGACGGAAGAATCATCACCTTGTTGCTTGCTCTCCATCGTCGTCGTCTTAGCATCCCAGCCATTGCAGGCCATCTGTATATATATGTCTCGGAATTAGGGAAAAAGAAGAAGAGACCAGATCGATCGAGGCGTGAAGTGTGCGGATCAGATTATTTATCCCGAATATATATATTTTAGTTTTTAAAAAAATGTGCGCGTGTCTAACATGCTTGGAAGTTGCAATCAGAAGACGTGTACCAGAGGCGTGACCGACTGCGTGATGAGGTTGATAGGCCGCCAACACTCGATTTTCAATGAACATGGAAAACTCTAGGCTTCTTCAATCATTGATCTTGGAGATGATTACAGCCAGCGTCAATGATCGCCCATTTGTATCTTGCCCGGAGAGTCGACTAACAACGCCACTTACGTTTTCTCATCTGGTGTTGTTTGCTTCAGCAGACCTCCATTTCAGCAAAAGATTCACTTCATCGAGAGAGAGAACGTGCAGGAGTAACCAGCTAAGCTTGGAGCTTACATTTTTAAGGGCGTTTGCAATGGGGTAAATCTAGCTAGCGATTTAAGTACGTGGCAGAAAAAGAACGGCAGCACCTGAATAGTTAGCGACGAGCTTCTCACTTAGCACGCACAGGTTTCTATGAATGGCCTTGTTTAGTTCCCTCAATTTGGACCAGAATTTTTTAGCAGAATTCCTGTAACATTCGTTTGTATTTGATAAAAATTGTCCAAACTTTGACTAATTATGCTCAAAATGTTCGTCTCGCAAAGTAGAACAAAACTGTATAATTAATTTTTGATTTCATCTATATTTATTACTCCATCCATACATGTGTCTGTATTTTGATGTGACGAGGAATCTTCTTTTTTCATAGTGTAATTTGACACCTAAATTGGGGAACTAAACCAGGCCAATTTATTTACTCTCTCTACCACCGAGGCCCACACGTGCTTATGCTGTGGGGTTCACAGCTTTATAGAGGACTCCAGGGGCCTATCTCGCCGGCCTTTGGGGACCTCACCGGTCTCAACCTCTCCCACAACTCGTTGTCCGGCGAGCTGCCGCTGTAATGGCGGTTTCTTCTCCCGCAGCTCCCACGACTGCATCAGGTTCCTTCACACTTATGGCACTCACAATGCAGATTCTATAATAGAGTCAAACATATTTTATTACCTCGACTATATTATAGACTTAGAGTCTAAATAGGACTTGGAGTCTTAGTTTTTCTCTCTTTCTCTTCAATAAATATATTGTTGCATCGACAAATTACAATAAATAGGAAGCTAATAAGTAAGCTTAGACTCTGTGATAGAGTTTCCATTGTGAGTGCCTTTACGGTTCATAACAAATAGACGACGCCAACACCACGGCGCCGCGTACATACAAGAGTAAAAAGATGGTATTTTTTTTCTTTTTATTATAGAAAAAGGCGACAAGAGCTTTGCAAGATTTTAATTAAACGGTAAAAAAACATAAAAAGATAGTATTTTTTTTTGAGACTCAAGGAGATTCATTCATTAGATGGGAGCATGATTACAATCATCTACTAATAGGTCGGACACATAAAAAGATAATATTAAGACCATAAAAGTTGCAGTCCCTCGGGGGCATGAGAGTTAAGATAGCTGATGGTAGACAAATGTGGCGAATGAATTTCAGCAGCAAAGTGGTGGACACAGAAACAACGACAAGAGTCCAAACTGACTTCAGACCTTACCATAATCTAGTGTGATCCATACCAGTTGCAGTCCCTTAATTAAGGCGGAGGCAGATAATGTCTTCATGTACACCCTCTCGTCTCGGTGATTTATATGTCGTCATTGCATGATTTTTGGCCGTGCCGGCACTACGCACGCAGGCACGACTCTTCCTGATCGCCGTTGGTCTCACTAATTTCCAATGTACGTATTCCTTACAATTGACAGTAAACCAATGTACTCTCTGTCGTTTAAGACAAAAAGCATCATACAACGCCCAAACAACAAAGACCAAGGCTTTGCATGCAACTGGTGGTCGATAGCTGCACGGCAAAGCTGGCGATTGCAGAGCGATCGCATTCAGCGAAGCTAAGCAGCCGGGCCAACTGGCCAAGGCGCTGGCGGTTCATTGCTTCAGGTTCTCAGGTTCTCTACCAAAAAAACATACAGTACTATCAGCAGCTTCAGGTTCTCTACCAAAAAGAAAAGATACTAGCAGCTTCAGGAAATAGTACTGTACGGATATGATAAAATAGGAAATTTGTAGATATAAAGATCCTTTTTTTAATAGTTAATGCATGCATGATCTACTGGATGTGATAAATCTTTTAAATTTTTGCAACTTTAGATCTGACATAATTTAATTAATATGAACTACTTTTTATGCAAGTAACCCGTGTGCCCAATTAGTATAAAGTACCTTTTAACCGTGCAGCACAAATAAGCCTGATAACGATATCTAATTAAACATGTGAAAATAATTAGAAAGCTAACTAGACCAAACATTCAAGATCTACTGCTAAACACAAGCCAACAAGTGCGAAGTAATCAATCTTAAGCTCAGGGTAACTCTATAAACTAGCTGGAAGCAAAAGCTAATTAATTTACTGTACTACTTTACACCAAAAAAGAGAACTGCTAAAAATTTTGTGCTACTACCACGCAAGAATGTTGCGAAACCCCCCTTCCTCCTCTTGCTCTGATTCATGAGAGCAGCAATTGCAGCATTCTCGCCTGATAGTAGCACTAGCTGATGATTGCACGAAAGGCTGATATCACTCAGTGGTGGATCCAAGATGGGATCAAGGGTGGGGCTAAAAAATAAAAATTTTGGTTCATAATGAAGATCTAAGTAACGATTTACACATGGAGTGGACAATTTCTATGACTAAGAGAAGACAACTAATATAGAGTGAGCAAAATATACATACAATGCATCATGGCATGCAGATTTACACATGACAACGGCTAATTAAAAGTAACTTATAGCTAATTTTACACTAATCTTATGGATACATGAGGCTTACGGGTGGGGCTGCAGCACTCCAGCCCTGCCCATGGATCCGCCAATGATCACTGTAGCATGGAAAAGGTACCTAACTCAATGAAAAATAGTCATTGCTGCTGCGTCTTAATTTGGCTCCATCCATGGAAGCCATATATCGCCATGTATATAATAGCCCAACACGGTTGCTCCGCTACGCAGATCTCTACTGTTCACCCCGTTACTTAAAACACGGTTGGCAAAAGGTCGCATTCGTATTCGTCACTCGTTAAACCGGCTGTCAATTCCCGTGAGACTCGTGTTTGAATAGGATAATGCAGCTGTTTACACCAAAAAAGAAAAAAAAAATAACCTAATGCACAATGGTGCTTGACGTACAATCTCAAGTCGATCTCCTTGTCAGTTGTGAAATAGTACAACCTCAAGTCACAGAAAGAGTAGTCTGCTAATAATGCAATGGTGCTTGACATGTTGGGGTGACACATCTTTTTGCAGCAGTAGTGAAATAATTATTCCTTCTTTCCTGTGTGTACTTAATTATTTAATGTTTTATTTCCTTATCGCTTGCTTGTAGTAGTGTATCATATCAGTGCAGCTCTAGCCCTTGGCTCTGTTTTCAGGTTGGCAAAAGGTGCACTTTTTGGCAGCACCGAAAGCTAACTATTTTTCAAATTAAGACGCAGCAGCAATGATGGAGAGCAAGCAGCAGGGTGACGAGTCGTCCGGCCACGCGACCGGCGACGGCGTCTTCCCGTCGAACTTCGCCGAGGTCGTGGCGTCTCTCCCTAGAGCGCCACCGTGCCCGATGTTTCCTTCCATCCGTCGGTACCGCGGGTTCTGGATCCCCGAAGGCTACCTGCTGAACCTCCCGAGAGCCCACAACTCGTGGACAACAAGCATTTCTTCAGGAAGGGGATCGTGGGGGACTGGAGGAACCACATGACGCCAGAGATGGCAGCAAGGATGGATGGCATCGTCGAGGAGGCACTCCGGGGATCGGGATTTACCTTTGGGCACACCAATACAAATACAAATAACTAGGGCGTGTTTGGTGCTGCTCCATATAGCCTCTGATCTACTGTCGTTACCGGAGTCGTTGGAGCCGGAGATTGGAGCCTCGAATTGCAGCTTCGCCTCGGTACGTTAAACACAACTCCGGCTTGGTGGCTCTTTGAGCATCCTCCTACGGGAGATTGTTTGGTGATGTTCCATCTAGAACACCCTTGCAGATAATTGTTATCATTTCTTTATAAGTGTATTTTTTTTAATGTACCATTGTCCTTTGGTGGTTAGTGTATGGACGACCTCGCGAACTTTGTAAGGTCGTCTGCATCCTTGTTATGCAGAGGAGAAGCAGAGTGTTTCAAGATCCTTATATCAGCTCGATGTAATGACCTTGAATATAATAAAGCTTCCCTTATCGACCAAAATGCAGGTCTCTAGTTAGTTTGCTTCTGCGTTGATATATTCATTTTTCGATGAAAAAAGCAGTATATATTGTTACACAAACCGTGAATTAAACAAGTTAATTACTTGTTTGTTAAAATTGAACATGCATCATTTCC
>DXKC01009298.1:0-11240 GCA_031170775.1 Cymbopogon citratus
TTTAGGGCTGAGCTTCCGAAAAAGAAGTTGCAACTTGTTGATATTAGTATCCTATTAATCCTATTAAGCTTTGGGCCGGGGTGTTACATCCTCACCCCCTTAAGAGATCGACGTCCTCGACGATCAATCCCAAGCCAGGAACGTCCTCTCTTGGCCACGTCCGTGTGTCCAGTGCCAGCGCATGTACCATGCTGTGTGACCACTCCAGATCCACACCAGCCATACGTACCATGCCTACGCAACTGCGACGCACGCGCCCGTGAAACCGCGAGAGTCGGCTTTGATACCATTTGTAACGTCCCGCCTCCTCGAGGCCGGGCCCGCTTACATCTGGCAGCTTAACTAGGACATAGATTATCCTCACAGACCAACACCAGTCTTTTCTACGCATTTTGTCCTCACTCGTGCGTACTCGGGAAGGACTTCCCGGTCGGTCACCCATCCCTAAATTGCTCCAAGCCAAGCACGCTTAACTTTAGAGTTTTTAGGGCTGAGCTTCCGAAAAAGAAGTTGCAACTTGTTGATATAAGTATCCTATTAATCCTATTAAGCTTTGGGCCGGGGTGTCACAACCACCATCGTAGGATCATCTATAGTCTCCTGCTTGGATCTTTTCTAGTTTTTGGGTCCTCCATTGAGACAAAACATAAAACTAGATTTTAACTTGTCATATCTATCAATTTTGTAGCTAGCATCATTTTAACCACTTACAATGAGTTCTTCTTCATCTCCATAAACTAGAAACATATGCTAAGACATTCATAAGTACTTTAGAATATTCATTATAGCCACCTGCTGAGCGTCACTAGGTTGGATTAAAACCTTCTCATGACACTTTAAAGCATATAATAAGAAGCATCTAGGCGAGCATATGCAAAGCATGGTATGTATACATGAATGATGTGACTGCCAAGGCATACCAAATCACACTTATCCTATCCAGTTCATCGAGTGCTTCAGGACACCTAAGTATCACTAAGAGTCGGTTCACCTTACATGTGATCCATCCAATCCATGGGTTTTTATCTTCCACCATCAAGAGAAAAAGCATGAGCTTGATCCAAGGGTGGGAGTGCATTTCTTGCATTATGGGAGTGAGAGGCTAGCGTAGGGTTGATCGGCAGTGGTCAACTCCCTATGGTGGGCCCACAACTCATCTTTCTCATTTAGCTTGTTCCTACATATAAATACTCCGTAAACATGTGGAACTTGTTATTTGATAAAATATGCACATTATATGCTTATCTTCATTTTATTCCAAGGCAAGTGATAGTCTTCACACCATGTCTACACTATAACTCACTCCTCTAACCTTGACCTAGTAAATTCCCTTAGAAAGACTAGAGCACTCAACAAAGAGCGATGTACCCAAGAACATCTTAGGTACATATAAATTTAGTATAGTCATAGATCAATTTCCATACAATCCAAGAAGGTCGCATCCATCAAGGTACTCCACACACCCTCACTCTCTCCCTATTTTGTATGCTCCTACTAGGGCAGGGCTTCGCCTATGAGTGGAATGTCCTTTATGGTCATGATTCATGAACCGAGTGTGAGGGCATACCTCTTATTTATAGTAGTTTGAAGTGGGCCCATGAAGAATCCAAGTGCTTTCCACCTCTTCCATGTGATCAATCAAACAATTATAAAATAAAATGGATGGTGAACATCCCTCAAGCTTGTGCTTCTTTGCATCTTAACTAGGGTGAGCCGGTGGAAAATCTGAGGGTTTTGGGCCACTAGGGGGAACACTGGCTAACCCCATAGAGATAGTTGCACTTGGTGGGGAGGCTTAGTCCACCCTCCATGAGTGCATTTGTGCTAGTGAGGTCACTTGAATATTTATGGTATGTGTCTTGTTTGTCCTTCAATCCATGTGGGAGCATTTCTAGCTAGCCATACATAGAAAACACAAAGTGAATCCTTGTGAGTATGTTTGTTGGCTTCTACAGGCTTGATGAGTGGAGGGCCCTACTTGATGGAGTCGACCAACCCTAGGGTTTAGCCCTACTTTGCTCTAATTTGCAACATGCGGAGTAATACTTCATGCACATGTGGAACTTTGTTATTTGATAACATATGAAAATGTCGTGCTCATTTTCTTTGGTTTATGGTACTTTGTTGATGGTTTTGACTGTCCAAAATCATGATGAAATGATTGTCAACAAGCTTCCCACACTTAGGTCTTTACTCATCATCGAAGTTACAAGTCTTTAGTGGACTAGAGTTACATTCTCTCTGTTTTTAACAAGTGGGGACACATTCCATCATGCCACAAAACATGAAATTTGTGTAATGACTGTCTAGCATCCTCAAACCAGTTGAATGGTTAAAAACAATTGTACATAGAGAAAAAGAAACCATAAAAAACAACTATTAATCGAAGAAAAAGAGTGGTCTATGTAAAGAAATAAATTAGTACACTAATTTTAGTGCTAATTGAAAAATGTTTCAAATACCAATCTTGCATTCATATCAAGTTTCCATTCTTTTTGTTTTTTACTTTTGCAGTATGTATAAGGGTGCTTAAGGAGTCTAGATTGTGGAATCTCTAGTGCAGGTGTGCAACAGATCCTGCAAAAAAAAAGTATGGCTGCAAATATCAAGCAATGCAATGATAAGTTTAAACATAAAGTAGACATCAATGATGACATTAAGATATTCACAGAAGATGAGATCAAAAGAATGACTAGAAATTATAGCACTGCCATCGGGAAAGGTGGTTTCGGAGTAGTCTATAAAGGAGTCTTAGATAACAGCCTTGATTTGGTTGCAGTGAAGAGATATATCCGTAGTGATTTGAGAAAAGAGTTCATGGAAGAAGTGAGCATCCATAGTCAAATCAACCATAAGAATGTAGTAAAGCTCATAGGCTACTGTATTGGGGAAACAACACTAACAATGGTATCTGAGTATATTTCTAGAGGAAACCTTGAGGACATACTTCACAAAACTGGATATTCTATCACTTTGGACACAACATTGGGTATTGCTATAGGGTGTGCAGAAGCATTGAGCTACATGCATTCCATGCATTTATCAAGTGACAACCTTGTTTGTCATGGTGATATTAAGCCAGACAACATACTTTTAGATGCCAATCTTACAGCAAAAGTATCAGATTTCGGACTGTCGAGGCTTCTTTCTGGTGGCATGAGTCGATACACTACTCTTGTGAAAGGAAGTTTGGATTATATGGATCCTATATATTTGCAAAGTGGGCGTCTTACCCCAAGGAGTGATGTCTATAGCTTTGGAATAGTTCTCCTAGAACTGATAACTAGGAGAAGGGTAAAGGACATAAAATTTAGCGTCATTGACACTTTAAGAAAAAACTCGGGCAAATGGAGTACGTTGATGGAGCTTGTTGATGCAGATATAGCTAGTGATGGCAATATGAAGATTCTTGTTGAAATAGGTAAAATGGCAATGGAATGCGTGGCATTGGATATTGACAAACGCCCTAAAATTAATGATGTTGCTGTACAACTTCGCAACCTTTGGCATGTTCTGAGAAGAGGGAAAGATATAGGCTCGTTTGAGAAGACTGGCACGTTCAAGAGGAATTCTCACAATTCTGTGATGCTAGAAAAACTCAGCAATGTTAGAATGTTTACGATGGAGGAGCTAAGGCAAGTGACACAGAACTGGTCATATAGATTTCAGATTTATCCAAATATTGTTTACAAGGGTAGACTTGAGGACAATACAGGTGTGGCGGTCCACTTGCCGAAGTTTGGAAAACTGAAAAAGGAGGTTATCATGAACGCATGGATGCTTCTGCCTCAAATTGTCCACAAGAACATCATCAAACTTGTAGGTTGTTGCTTGGAAGCTGAGAATCCATATTTTGTATATGAGTGCCCTGCCAAATGTAGTCTCTATGACATCCTGAATGGTGAGGAAGATTTCCCGATAGATATGCGTCTGAAAATTGCTGCAGAGACTGCAGAAGCATTAGAATACCTCCATTTGACAGCAATGGGAATCACCGCACATGATTCTATTGAACCACGGAACCTACTTGTAGATGATAATTTCATGCCAAAGCTCACGAATTTTTCATGGGTATGGAGGGTTGCCAAGAGAACAGAACTTCCTGTCAATGACACACAAATTGATAATGATGTGCATAAATTATCAAGAGCCCAAAGAGATGTGTATGAATTTGGTATTCTTCTGTTGACACTCATTCGTAGGAAGAAGAGGTATGGAGAAGAGAATCTTGACATTATCATCCAGTTCACCAATGCTTATGAGGTGCATAACAGTGGGAAGGCAATGTTTCATAAGGATATAACAGATGAACGTGATATCACTGTGTTTGAAAAGATTGGAAGGCTGGCACTGAAGTGTGTCGCTTCAAAAGCAGAGGAGAGACCAACAATTGCAGAAGCAGCTCAACAACTTTGGCTCAGGATACATTGCATGGTGAGCACGGTCCATGGAGGTAAACAGATATCGTCATTTCACCCTAAGGCATCATTCGCATTTACCTAAAGCATCTAACAAGTTAGGTTTTGAGATGTGCTATTCACAACATGGTTACTTTCTTGTAATTCAGAGTGCTTGTAATATTTTGATGTACCTCGCTATCATATAATATAATTCTTCTTTCGCCGCAAAAAAACCCAACCAGAGGTAGTAAGATGCTCTAAGCTGCATATAATTTATATGCAAATACATGCCACGGAGGACACCAAAACCTGTAATAACAGAAACGAGTGGGTGAACCCAGCATAATTCTGGTCTGATGATATGCATGGATTGGTGTACTCTGTGCGTACGCCCACATATGTCTTCGTAACGGTGAAACTTCTATAGATCCACTGTGTTGCAGATCATTTGCTGATCTGTCCAGTCTAATCATGGAGAAGAATCAACGTTTAACCAAATTAATATGATTTACACTTTGAATGTTTTATTCATGTTTTTTTGGAAATAGAATGTATTTTGGTCCTAAGAGAAACTTTAGTTTTTTTAGAACATTTGTGTATTATTGAAAATAATAGATCTTTAGGTTCATAAAATAACTAGATCATAATGTATACAAACGTTTCAAAATTTTCCTAGCCTGTTCTCATTCGATCTTGCAAGCAAGTAGTCATATTGTCACGGTCCTTACTTGGGGGCGCCCGTGACTGCGCTTGTTGCGGCGAGCGGCGGCTTCGGTTGGGGAGGGGCGACGGCGCACGAGGGAGGGGCGGTGGCGCGCGGCATTGGGGCGGTGGAGGCGCTGGCGGCGGCTACGGTTTGGGTGGAGAGAGAGAACGGAAGAGATAGGGAGAAGACCGAGGCTTAGAAGAGGGGGAGAGGATAAGAACCTTGCATCTACTAATTCTTTATTGCCTTTTAACGGTTACATGTTCCCGCACATTTATAGTCGTGGGAGACTTGACATCTAAGTCGACTTTATAATATGGGACAAATCTGGCGCGGGAATGACGGCAGCGACGGCGGCCGTGGCGGTTCCTGGGTCGCCTGACCCTATTGGGCATACGCACTTGGGACTTAGGCCTGCGTTCATAGGCCCTCAGACTTAGGACCCTGACACTACTTCTCCCTTTTCCACGCAGCGCGTCCTCGCGCTGCATCCTTGGCGGTCCATCGACGTTGATGATGATGTTGGAGGTGACGTCAACACAAAATGTTGGAACGCCAAAAAGGTGTATGGTATGTGTTGGGTATTCTTAACGTACACAGATAAATCACAAGCACGGGTACCGTTGTAGCTTTTACCCAGAGTATTCTAAGTATCGTATCCATAGGGAAACGTGTGTAAGTCACCTAACAACTATTTTATCCAAGGGTAGCAATCAAAGGTTAAGATATGATGGGTACAGAGGATTCCTATGGTATTGATCCTATACAAGGCAAGATTATGATTCAATTGTCCTTCTAATGTTCACTTCGGGACACCGCTTAGACAGGAGAGCACTGCAAAGAGAACTCTACCGATGCGACTACAGTCCTACTAATTTAAGAACCTTCTCAGTACGGTGTGGACGGGATAAAGTCATTCCCTGTAACTACCACACAACCAGACAATAGGGTGTAAACACAGGTAATCAATAGCCTAAGCACCACACTTCTGCTAACAATTACTACTCTAATTTAGAGCGCTAACAGGAACTAGAGCATTCATAAGAACTGTGAATCAATGAACAAAAGAGTAAGATAAATACTTAAATAAAGATCAATTACCAGGAGTATCCAGATGTAGCCTTGGAGAAGCCTAAATTCGCTGAAGTACAGGCCGAAGAGGAGCACTAACAGGTCGACACCATCCTCCAACTCCCCCTCACTCTCTAGCTCTCTATTTTATAAGACTAGATCCTAAGGAGGACTAATCTTCTCTTGATGGCTAGCTATAGAGAGGTAGTCCTTTCATGGAACCCCTCTCAACTGATCCTAATTGGAGATAACGAATTAAATCCCTATTTATAGAGAGGTAGCCCTATTTATATAGAACTCTAGGATGTACCATAGCCCTCAGATCAAACCGACTTAAATCAATGAATAATATTGTTCCTCAAAGGCGGTGGAGGGGCGATCCACGAGGCGGAGCCTGATTGGTGGAAACATCAGGGCGGCCGCCCAAGGGGGTAGGGCGACTGCCCTACCACCGTGGCGGCTCGGCCTCCCCTTTGTTCCAGAGTCTTCTAGATGCTTCCTTATTACAAAAAAGTCTGTGTTGCCCCTTTATCTCTATGTAAACATGACTTGTGGGCCATCCTTGGTTGTTTTCAGCTAACACCCTACAGAAACAAGCATTCACCAAAACTTGTCAAATTGTTAGTAAACCCCCTATACCTAAGTGGTATTTATGTTTAGATCCTTTTTCATGCTTCATTTGATGATTAAATTGACACTTATCTACCGTCAACAAACTCCCCCAAGCTTACCCTTTGCTCGTCCCTGAGCAAAGCTAAACTCAACTATGGATCAGGAGTTGCTACAATGCTTTCATGCCTCAAGCGGATACATGTGTTCAAACAAGAACGCTCCTCTAGATTAGAGCAAACTATTCAGACTTTCAAACTTACCCATATTACCTTCAAGTATGGATCTTTTAGCCTTCACTTGGGTCTTGAGCAATTAAAAGATAGAACAGTCAAGTCAAGCACTATGTCTCTAGCTCTTTGATCAACTTTCATTCTGGAGTTTTGCAGATTTTTAAATAAAACTTAGAGATTCCTTTGTATGACTCTCTCAAATCTCTCCTTTGTGGTATTTCTAGATCTTCACCAAGGCATTTGAGCATGTACGCCTTCTCCCTTCGCTCAAGATATATGATATTTTTTGGTAATAGGCATAGGGACATTGTAACACCCTAAAATTGGATATTTTGAAATAGAGCTAAAATGATTTAATTTTGTATTTTTGTGCTCATAAAAATATAGGGAAATAATATTTTTCAATGAATTAAAATTTACCATAGATTTTAGCAACATGATTGTGCATTCATGCTGGTGCATATTATTGTGATGTATGCTTGTTGTTTGACTTTGTGATGAGCATGAGCAAACTTTTCAAAACGCATTTACTAAGTCGTTTTATCTTTCGTCGGCTTATCCTTGTCTTTATCCTATAATTAACATCCTTGTTTCCTAGTTTAATATTCTTATTGAAGCTTCCAAGATCATTCTCATTCTACTCCAAAAATTTCATTCAAGTTGTTCATCCATCAAAACATCTCTGAGAATGATCCTCAAATTTTTAGAGGCTTCGGATTATTTTTCATGGCTTAAATATCAATTCTAAAGATTTCTAGAATTACTTTAATTCCGAAACTAATTAAATACGAAAATAATAATATCTCTATTATTCCTCTAGCTCCGAAAGTCTGTATCTTTATTTAGGCCCATTAGTAATGATCTAGATGCAACATTAATTAGTACCGCATTGCTAATTGATGTAGAGGTGTATAGTTTTCATCCCTATATATATGTACCATCCTTTGTGGCCAAAGCACATCAAAGCTACCATGAGCAGTGGCGAATCTAGGATTTTAGTTCAGGGTATGCTTCTCAAAAAATTTCATACGCAATTTGGTAAATCCATTTTCTAATTCGGTAATAAGGTTTAAATTCATAGACTAAGTCGAAACCATATCCATTAAATACAATATAATTAGTTTCAAAAGCCAAACTAATAATTCAAAACCCTCCACTGCTGAATCAGAAAAGCAATTAGTAGTTTAAGCATACATGAATTACAAAATTTGAAGGAAAGAAAACAAAGAATTCAATCAATTCACCTAGATCAGTAGACCTAAATGGTTGTCGGTGCTTCTCGTGAACTCATACGAGGCTTCACCTTCATGAGGACAAGGACGGGCCGCTACGCGCTGGCGAAAGACTACTGCCGTCGGCGTCTCGGCGAACGACGATCTGCGTAGGGCTCGGGCACGCAACTACGGAACTGACGACTCGATTCGAAGATGCAGTCACACAGTCGAACTGCCATATTGTCGATTTGGCGCGGGACGCAAGTCCGCGATCGCATGGGCCACTAGGCCCGATGGTCACTCGCTCGGACGCTCGCGCAGTCATCCTGCTCGCGCCTCGCGAAGTCGTTCGGTTGCCGATGAGCGTTTTTTCTTTTTTTAAAAAAAATATGTATATCTACTCGTATGCACGGTGAAAATTTAAGGTATGCTGCAGCATATACAGCATACCCTGTAGCTACGCCACTGGGTACGACAGATCTACGTGCAAAAGGGGACCACATTTCATATTACATAATTATTTCTTTAGGCACATGCGTGTCGCACGTGCATTGCCACTAGATAGTAATAAAAATTGATGGTGAATTATGGAGAGGAAGCAGTTAAAGGGGACATTGCATCTCTTTTTCATAGCTGGACACGTGGGCCAAATTAAACAAGTAGTAAGCTTCTCTTTTGCATATTTAAGAGTTAATATTTTTGAATTATTTGTATTATAAATTATACCTGCAACTTGCGCACTTAGCTTGATTGTTGAATTTGATTTCCAATTGTATTTTTAACCTAGTATACATAAGCAAAATTTTTAAATTTCTAACCCAACTCACTAATATTTTTTTCATAGATGGTAAAAACGATTAGAGGCTGTTAACAAAATTGTTACTATGCCATTTATTATTTTAATAAATTATTTTGACATATAGTTTAGGAACGATTTTTCTAGGAACAGTTTTATTTAGACAACAATCCCTAAAAATCGATTTCGATGATCGGTTGACTCGAGAGTGTAGTCTCTAAAAAAGAAGAATATTTTTTTTGGACCGGAAGCCCAAAGGACCAAACACAACTCACAATATCTATTTTTTGATAGTTCTAAATAAGTGCAGACACACCACATATATAGTACTTATATGACACTATCCTTTGTACTAATGTGTACAATCTTGTAATTTTTTTCTCGAAAACGCATGAGAGTTGCACTTCATTTTATTAAGAAGGAAGAAAGGGGGCAAGAAACATAGCTAGAACATAAACCAAACACAATCCCCACACTTAGAAATTACATTTGCGCCTGCAAAAAGACAGGGAGGCGACCCAAAGGAATAGCACTAAGCTAAAACCAAGGAGAGGGGCTGTCAAAGAAGACAACGCTAGACTCCACAACCGGCGCTCTTCTGTAGGAAGGCTAAATGCCAAAAACAAAATGTAATGGTAATGATGGTTCCAAAGAGTCCGTGCCCCAAGCACACTGAGAGCGTTGAAACCATTTTGCATCAATCTGCTTGTTGCTCTACTAGCTTGTTCCCACCAGCTATCAAAAGAAATGTCTAAAGGTTATGGTGATAAGGGATGGAGGCCGACCTGACGAATCTTGTAATCAATATTTTGATTTGTAAGTAATCTTTAAATACGAAAATCTTCCACTATAAAGGTTTACATCGTCGAGCACTACAACTTTGATATGGAACATGTTTTCCAAGGTCTTTTGAATTCAATAAACTTAGAATAGGTCAAAGATATTTGATTCATATATCTGGACCACTAAACGTTATCGAATAAAAATTTCATGAACCATAAAGTATAAATCTCGTCGAGCTCTATAGTTTTGATATAAATTTTGTCTTCATTTGAATTTATTTGAAAAATTATGAATTTGTTGCTATTTTTAAGAACTGTTGACCTAGTCAATCACCTTCAAAATCGGTTTCGAGGATTGTTAACTTTAGTCAACATATTTTAGTGACACTGCCAGTAAAAATGTATTTCCATGATTATATTTGAATATAATACTTCAAATGCCCAAAGTTTCCAACAGAAACAATCTACCTTGCTTGATGACAGTCACATCCAGGTGAAGCTGGTAGTGCCAGCTATATAAGTAATTGCTTCTGCTTCTGCTTCTGCTTCCATGGTCTTAATTCAGTACCAGCCATTCATCAACTGCCAAAGTAGTCATTTATTTTCATGAGACTCCTAAATAGGCGATGTACAGCTAGCAGAACAACAATTCTGCCATGCAATTGCTTGTTGCATTGCACCCACTTAGGGCAGTTGGAAGAACAATTTGAAGGATAATGGATCTGCTTTCAACCTTTTAGGAACAGTACATATGATGCAGGTAACAAGTCATTAGGAGTCACTTAGCCTGGGCCTAGCTATTTCTTGTATCTTAGAATTGATATATTACCAGGTAATATGAAATGAGTTTGCAGCATGACAATGGTGGAACCAATTTGAAGAGTATAAGATAAACACAAACAACCAAAACTCACAAGGTTACATCACCTTATGAAGAAGAAACATTTCTTCTATTATACGCATGACACACAAGTACAACGTACCAAATGAAAAGCAAACAAACATATACTTTTCTTAATGGACACATTCCATGCCACATATTTTAGACTGTTGCCCTGTATCTTTCCTTATCAGCCAAATCGAGCCTCAATCATGTTGTCCTTTGCTAAATAGCAGATAGGGCATACTATAAGATTGATTCCGCATGACTTGCATGCACAGAGATGTTGGCATGGTAGGATTAGTATACAAGCATCACGGGCACAACAAATCTTACAGACACGACTGGTATGTGTCCTCCCTACAGAAGCTCCCTCCATATTTGGTACTTGACTACAAGATCCATTAGACTCTAATCCAGTGGATAAAACATGTCCATGGACATTTGTTGCTTGCATAGGAGGCAACTGGGAAATGAGCCACCTATTCATTACATAAAACCCTTTAGCAAAGTACTGCAATTCATCCCTTTCCTGTAATACATTTTGCA
>DXKC01009299.1:0-10437 GCA_031170775.1 Cymbopogon citratus
AATGCAACAAACAAGTTATATTAATTTGTAAAAGTTTAATAAAATTGTTTTTCTTTCACACTACTAAATTGACAAGAAAAGTAACTAAAGCTTGGAAAATTTTAGAAAAATATTAAATCATTTATTTTATTTAGTGTTTTCTACACACAACCCAAAATGAAAATTTTGGGGTGTGACAGCAGAGCATATATATATGGGGCACTCATCACTGCCAGTTTGTCATTGTTGGTGGTCCTTATTGCATACTTTTCACCGCCAACTTGATATGAAAACAATCACTAAAACTTAGCAATAGGGTTTTTCACTAATCATTTCCACAAGTTTTGGAGCTCTACTTGTTTTGCAAGGCCTTATGTGAAAATACATATAAAGTGGGCCAAAAGACGAGAAAAGAATAAAGGAAGAATTTTGGCCAATGGCAAATCAAGAAGAAAATAGAGAAAGGTCATTTCAACATAGAATTTGTCCAAAACCGTGACACTACAGTAGTCCAGGCCAGCAACACAGCCCACCTACCAAAGATGGGTGCGATCGGCCTCAGGAGGGGGCCGGCCGGCGCACCTGGGTCGGCCAGTGCACCACCGAGGCGGTTAGGGCCCAACTTTGGAGAGGCGGTTCCTTTACTACCCTAGAGGTCAGTTGCGTTGCGGTTTTGCTGATACACTGTACCTAGACAGGTTTTAGGTCAGTTTAGGGTGTTATGAGGGGAATATTCCATGGACATTCTCCCCCTCTCCACCTATATATAGAGGGCCTCTCCCCCATTGTAACACACACTCTACATTCTACCATAGAGCTTCAACTTCATATCATTTATAGTAGTAGTGTCCCTCTAGGTGCTAGTGCCCAGTTGTATAAGTTAGAAAAGAGGAAGAGAGAGGAGGGAAGAGAGGAGTAGCCAGCTTGTCGGATTCTCCTCCAACTTGTACCTCTACGGAGCCGACTCCTTCGTGAGTAATATCTGTGTTCTTTCTTTGCTATTCCTTAGTGATCTATTTGATTAAAGTTTAGTACTTACTTTCTTGCTTATGGGATCTCCGCTCGACCGAGTGCTTTAGTCTAATTAAGATATCGGACTAGAGTAGTGACCGTTAGCGTAGACGTGGTGTCTGGGCTAGTGAGTTGCTTGAGTTTGCGCCCAACCCCACGGATAGTTTGTGGTAGCCCCGGGGGTGACAGACCCAACAAGGCCTTTGTATTCCACCACGTTCGGGTTCGTATTTTCGTAGAGCTTTAGGCTGCCTTCACCCGGTTACGTCTTCCTAGTCTTTTCAAGAACCGGAAAGGAACAGCTGCTCCGAAGTGAGTAAGTTAAGTAAGCCAAAACTTTAGTTATCTAGTGACCTAGGGCTGAGCTTAGATTGCCCTCTTGCTTACAAAAAATATCCTTCTACCTTCTTCTCTTGGACATTCTTGCTTCTCTCTAGTTCACTTCCATTCCCTGTGGAAAATATGATACCCTGAATACTTCCGGGTGAAAGCTACAACGGTATCCGTGCGCTTGCGGATTTATCTGTTTGCGACCAACAAGCTTTCTGGCGCCGTTGCCGGGGAATGGTAGCTGTTCTAGAATCAAACCGAGTCGTTCGTGTATCCTTTTTATTTTTCTATTATAAAAAAAACTATATGCACCATACCACTACCACTACCACCACCATCCCTACCACATGGATTCCACGCCAATCATTCAATATTCAGTTCCAAAGGGCGATTCATTGGAACCTCCACCATCATCACATCCCATTCTTACAGAGGGCTATGAAATTCGCCCTGGTTTCATAGCCATAGTTTGGGCACAACCCGTCTCTGGGCAACAAGACGAAAATCCTTATACCCACCTTTGGGAATTTGAGCATTTGTATTCTTGCCTAGTTTTATCTGGCATAACACAAGAAACCATAAAGTGGAAATTATTTCTGTTCTCTCTTTTGGGAAATATGAAACAATGGTATGCTCATTATGTAGGAGGTGTTCATGGAAATTGGGATGAACTTCGGGACAAATTTTGTCTCGCTTTCTTCCCTATTTCTCGAGTCAACGCCCTTAGAATAGAAATTCTAACCTTTCAACAAAGGGAGAAGGAGACTCTAGGAGCATCTTGGGCTAGGTTTTTAAATCTTATCAATACCGGCCCAGACCTCTCTTTGCCTGACCAAGTCCTTTTAGATCACTTCTACCATGGTCTTAGCAAAGAAGGTGCTCTCCAACTTGACATATCTTCTGGAGGCTCATTTGAGCACATGTCCATTACTGAGGGAAAAGCCATTTTAGAGGAAATCCTTAAGAACACTCCCTACACTGGCATATATGATGAGTTTCCTGGAGAACCTATAGAGTCAAGCCCCGATCAACATGACAAGGCACCCACAAACGAATTTGAAAATCCTTCAAATCCTTCTCATAATTCGGTTGTTGAGGAATCTCCCATTGAGGGGACACACCACACATTTACGGATAATGAATCCCATCTTTTTGTGTGCCCCTTTGAATTTGAGGATGATATTTTTCTTAATGATGATTTTGGGAATACCTTAGAGCATCCTAATTCAAAATCATCATATACCTCAAATTCTAATTTGAGACATCAGGAGCACTCCACACATGGTGACTACATAGAGAGAGAATCAATTCAAATAGAAGACATTTCTATCCCTTCCTCCTCTATGCAAACATTTGATGTCTCCAATTCGACCTTTAAACTTAGGGTGTGGTAATGTTAGCACCTACTACTTATCCTAATATTACGGAGAATTCGAATTGCCATAAAAATACTCCCCTAAATCTGAAGATTCTACTGATGAGCATGGAAGTTATTTCCTAACCATCCCATCCATTCCATGCTCATATGAAAAATTTATAAAATCAATCTATAACTCTGCCATCACAAGCATAATCTACAACACTCTTCTGCTCCTTGTTCATAAAAATTTTAAAAAGGTGATTGTAAATGCTATTGTCTATCACAAATTTTGCAAATCTAAAAAAATATTTTTACATGAGCTTTATAATTTGACCCACAAAGGTTGGTGTTGGAGGGAAAACCACATCATCAACATTGGACTCATTTTAAAAGGTTTCCCAAGGACGAGCTTTTGTCCTAAAACAAGCATTTGCAGGAGATAACCCGTTCCTTTGTTTTTAATAAAGTTGTTCTAAGAAAAATGAACTTTTACGTCCAAAAACATTTTTAAAAAATATATATGCATAAGATTGTTGTGCTTAAAAACATATATAAAAAAACATATATTAGTTTAATTCTTTCTGTTACTAGAATTTTTAACTACAAGAAATTATCTTGAAAACAAAAAAAAATATTTATCTTATCTTGTAATTTATTATTATCATAAAAAAGGGCTTTCCTTTTCAAATAAAAGCAAGGACATGTTAGTATGCACCTTCGGGTATTCTTGTCCTAACCATTCTAGGTGTGGCACTTGAGAACATGGAGGGACATCAACAACAAACACGAATGATCTTGAGGGGTGGGACACACTCATAAGGAGACCCTGACCCAATACACTTGACTTTTATACAAAAGTCCAAGTGTGGAGGAAGACGGTGAGAATCTCGAGTCCCACTCACACCAAGGGTCATTCATGAAAATGAATGAAAGTCAATGTTAGCTTTGCCTTGCTGTAAAGAAAAAATATAAAAAAAGTAGGAGTGTCGAAAAAAAAGAGTTGAAAAAAGAAGAAAAAAATAGTCAAAAAAAGAAGGATGATGATAAAAAGAAATAAAAAAATTCAAAAAAAACATAGAGAAAAAAATGAAAAAAAGAGAGAAAGGAGAATTCTCCTTTACACCTTTGCTACCCATAAGGCCCAAGGTCTATATACACTTTGTGTGTATAATCCGGCCTCATGGTTCACCTGAGTTGGAGCTTGAACGACCACGCCACCGGTGCAGCATCTTCAAAGAAACCCACATATGCTGCCAGTAAGAACACTCAGGTATGCAAAAGGTAATAAATGTTCGCCAACCCCTTTTGCTCATATTTGTTTCCATATGATCTTTTAAATTCTTGTCTCCTTGTTTATGTCTTTGGCTCTATGTTTGGGTGTACTTACATGAGTACTTATGTGGTACATTTATAGGCTTTTTCAAATTAAACATGGTGCTTAGGTTGAAATAGCTTGCTTTAATCATAATTTAATATGGTGTTGAATTTTGATTAATGAACTTTGAGTTGTTTTCATAAACAATGGAAGTAATCTGAAATGGAAACAAAACTCGGCTATGTTTACATTGCATCTTTTATCTTAGCCTTGCTTGAGCTCTAATAAAAGTTGGTTGAACAAGTTTTAGTAAAATTAAAAAAAATATTAAGTAATAATAATATGGATAATAAAATTTTAACTCTTGTTTTTCTTGTTAGTAGGACCTTTTTTGTTTTGTTTTCTTTATAAAATAAAAAGCAGGTACAAAAATAAGTGTGGGGGAGATCTTTCAAGCATAACTCAAACAAATTCAAGATTTCCCCAAACACAATGCACAAGCATCAAGCAATTCATCATATAGAAGGAAGAGACAAAGGACTTTCATTAACTCCTTCATCTTAAACGGTGGTTTGTGCAACTCTACCCTCACTCCTCTCAAAGTTTTGAATATTAACATTGAACAAATTTTAAAAACAAAACTTTTGATGCTCTATCTCCATGCTATCCTATGATTATAGTTTGCATACTCTTTATTCCTTGCTAATATTCCTACAACTTGTGAACACTTATCAATAGGGACCCCATTTTATCTAAGTAATTGACGAATGAGATATAGTAGGATGGCATGACGCTTGCTCATTTCTTGCAAAAAACTTGGGATTTATTTTACAAAGCAAAATGAAAATAGCACGTTCCTTGAATGATATACAAATACCTACCAAGGCCATATATGATCTTTCATGATAAAACCTTCCACATATGCCTCTTACTTTGTGTTGAGTTTGGTCAAGTTTTGTGACCCCTGTTGAGAGATATTTCATGCTCTCAAGATCAGAATTCACGTACACCCACAAATAAAATTGCCAACTCTTACATTGAGAGTTGCGCACAACATGCATTCACTTTTCCATTAAAAAAATTGCACTACTCCTACCCTAGGAGTAGGCACAAACATGCATTTCACTTGCATCCATCCAAAAACATTCTACTCCTACACTAGGAGTGAACCAAAAATATGTTTAGGTTTCATCAAAATAAATGCTCTAATTTTTATTGACATCTCTCTCTAAAATTGTTTGTTGCAAAAAGAAACATGAGGATATTAAAAAAAGTGAAAAAAAAAGAAAAAGAGTAAAAAAGAGAGAAAAGAAAATAAAGACAAGCAAAAAAATGATGAGAATAAAAATAGCCCATGTTCTCATATAAAAAGTTTTCTAAGTCTTAATAAAGAGAGGGATGTGTTGAAACAGCATTAGGTTAGACACATATAAATCCACCATTTTCATCCACACACTTACACAATTCTGATCTAAGAGTATGACGCTTCCCTCGAGTGAGGTCCGAGATTTGACTTAACAACATATACAAGGTAAGTGTGCCTTAGAATTTTATTCCTACCTAAAGCTCCAGATAAACCCTTTTTGAGGTAGGATGATCAAGTGAAGGCAATCCTCTATATGCCTTGGTAAGGAACCACTTACAAATATGAGTGACTTGAGAGAATCATTCAAGGAGCAAAAGCTATCTTTATGTTTTCAAAAACTTATAAAAACCCAAGTTCCTGAGTAAGGATAAGAGTGAGAAGATTTGAATCCAAGCTATTCCATTTTTTAATTCCCCAAGATAATCTAGTAGATACTTGGAAGTTCACAGGTTTAGGTGAAGCATAGAATAACTTGTATGCAGATTCTCAAATCAAGGAGATAAACCTGCTTAGTTCTTCAAACCTCGACACACGGTTTGACCAAACTCAACACAAAGCAAGTAGCTTATGAGCTGGTTTTCCTAGTCTAGCAAGCATGAATATATGGCTATGGTAGGAATTAAAACACTCATCATACAGGAACTCATCATGTGGTAATTTTAAGATTTTCAAAAGATAAATCTCCAGAACTCAAGTATCACTAGGAACAAGATAAACAGTGGCTTAGACCTTCTCATATCATATCCGTCAATTTTCTAGACTTAGATCAAGCATTCGCAACCCACAAATTTCAAGTTTAGAGCAAATCTTAGGTCAAAAAAATTATATATCTAAACTTAAGAGAAATCAAGGTTGAAAACTAGGTATTTGAAAGGAATTACGGCAGAGCAACTATTCATCATTTCCATAGGGATTAAACCAGGTTCTTTTTATTTGACTCAACTCTAATTCAAACAAAACTAGACACACTCTAATAATATATATCTAACCCAGACTTTTTATTTTATTTTCTAAATTATTCATCTTTTATTTTCTAAATACTAGCAAACCAAACTTAATTAAATAGGAGAGAAATACTTATCTAGATACACGTGGAGATGCCTCCCCCAAGCTAGATGTTGACATAATCGTTCACTCTTCTCAAGCTTCAAAATTCCTGCACAACTCAAATAGACAACAAAACTCATGGAAAATGTTAAGAGTAAAGTTTTCGAGTTTTAGTTATCTAGAGCTTAGGTTAATTAAGCTTTAATGTGAGAATTCTATGAACTCAATTACATCGAGTTCCTCAACTGTGTTGGGTTGTGGCTCAAAATATACTTTTAAGCGTTGACCATTTACCTTAAAAGTGTTACCTGAATCATCTTGAATAGTGATGGCTCCATGTGTTGAGGTGTCAATGACTTTGTATGGTCCATCCCACTTACTTCACAACTTACCATGTCCAAAGAGCTTAACTCTTGAATTGAATAGCAGAACCTTATCACCACGGTGAAACTCCTTGTGTTTGATTCTCTTATCAAGCCATCTTTTTGTTCTCTCTTTATAGATCTTGGCATTGTGATAAGCTTTTTCACGCCATTCATCCAGCTCAGATAGTTGCATCTTCCGTTTGATTCCAGCTGCTTCAAGATCCATGTTCCATCGTTTGATTACCCAGTGAGCTTTGAACTCTAATTCCATAGGCAAATGACATGTTTTTCCATATACAAGCTGATAAGGTGTCATGCCTATGGGTGTCTTGTATGCAGTTCGATAAGCCCAAAGTGCATCCGGGAGTTTGTCCTTCCATCCCTTCCCCATTTCATCTACAGTCTTCTGCAAAATATTCTTGATTTGTTTGTTTGATGTTTCTGCTTGACCGCTAGTCTGAGGATGGTATGGGGTAGCGACGTTGTGACGAATTCCATGATCTGCTAGATACTTCCGGAAGACTTTATCTATGAAGTGTGTTCCTCCATCACTTATCACCATCCGAGGTGTACCAAAACGAGGAAATATCACTTCATGGAACATTCTCTTAGCATATTTTGAATCTGCTGCTCGACATGGCATTGCTTCCACCCACTTGGACACATAGTCAATGGCCACTAAGATGTACTCACAATTTCCAAAATTAGGGAATGGCCCCATGAAATCAATCCCCCACACATCGAAAAGTTCTACTTGAAGATTATTTGTGAGAGGCATTGCATTTCGTGTGTTGATGTTCCCATGTTTCTGACATCGGTGGCATCTCCTAACAAAATCCTTTGTATCTTCATACATCGTCGGCCAGAAGAATCCACTCTGCCAGATCTTAGCATGTGTCCGAAATACTCCATAGTGGCCTCCGTAGGGTGATGAGTGGCATCTTTCAATTATTTTAATTCCTTCTTGAGTTGGCACACACCTCCTGAGTAGACCATCGGAGCAGACTCGGAATAGGTACGGATCATCCCACAAGTGTCGGCGAGCTTCATATTTGAGTTTTCTCTTATCCCCTCCTTGTGGAACATGACCTGCAACTATATAATTCACAATATCCGCATACCAAGGGTCGAAGTGTGTTACCCTAAGGAGTGTGTCGTCCCTCAAATAGTCATTAATAGGTAAGTCATGGGTTACCTTATACTGAAGTCTAGACAAGTGATCAGCTACCGAGTTTTCTACTCCTTTCTTATCTCTTATTTCTATGTCAAATTCTTGGAGCAAAAGAATCCATCGGATAAGCCGAGGCTTAGCATCTTTCTTAGTGAGCAGGTATTTAAGTGCAGCATGATCTGAATAAATGATTACCTTTGCTCCAACTAAGTAAGATCTAAACTTGTCTATAGCAAAGACAACTGCCAACAACTCCTTCTCAGTAGTGGCATAATTGAGTTGTGGCCCAGTCAAGGTTTTGCTAGCGTAGGATATGGCATAGTGCTTCTTATCCTTGGTTTGTCCTAAAACGGCACCAATCGCAAAGTCACTAGCATCACACATGATCTCAAAGGGAAGATTCCAATCAGGTGGTTGGATGATTGGAGCTGAGATGAGTGCTTTCTTGAGGATTTCAAAAGATTCATGACACTCAATAGTGAAGATAAAAGGTGCATCTTTGGCTAAAAGGCTAGTCAGGGGTCTTGCGATTTGGGAAAAATCTTTGATGAAACGCCTATTGAACCCTGTGTGGCCTAGAAAGCTTCTAATTCCTTTCACATTCGTGGGAGGTGGAAGTTTTTCAATCACTTCAATCTTCGCTCTATCCACTTCTATCCCACGCTCAGACACCTTATGTCCTAGCACTATTCCTTCCCGAACCATAAAATGGCATTTCTCCCAGTTTAGGACTAAGTGTTTTTCTTCACACCATTGTAAGACTCTATCTAAATTCTCCAAACACTCATCGAAGGTTTTCCTGTAGATGGTAAAATCATCCATGAACACCTCCATAATCTTCTCAATCATTTCAGAGAAAATAGACATCATGCACCTTTGAAAAGAAGCTGGAGCATTACACAATCTGAACGACATTTGTCGGTATGCGTAAGTTCCATACGAGCATATGAAAGTGGTCTTACTTTGGTCATCAGGGTGGATTGGGATTTGATGATATCCGGAGTATCCATCAAGGAAACAAAAGAAAGAGTGATTCGTGAGCCGTTCCAACATTTCATCAATGAAGGGTAAAGGGAAGTGATCTTTCTTTGTGGCCTTGTTGAGTTTCTGATAGTCAATGCACATACGCCACCCATTGACAATACGTTGAGGGATGAGTTCATTTTTCTCATTCCTAATGACTGTCATTCCTCCTTTCTTTGGCACTACTTGGATAGGGCTTACCCACTCGCTATGTGGCACGGGATAAATAATCCCAGCATGTAGGAGTTTAAGGACCTCTTTTTTAACAACCTCTTGCATAGCGTTGTTAAGTCTGCGCTATGGCTCCCTTGAAGGTGTGGAATTAGGATCAGTAGGGATATGATGAGTGCAGAGAGCGGTACTAATGCCCCTAAGGTCTTCAAGTGAGTAGCCTATTGCTGATCTATGTCTTTCAAGGACAGTGACAAGTTGTTGTGTTTCATAATTGGAAAGCTTGTCACTGATGATTACTGGGGTTTCTTGATTGTTATTGAGAAAGACATATTTAAGGCCAGGAGGAAGAAGTTTTAACTCTATTGAGGGAGGTAAAGTTTGTTCATTTTTATGTAACTCAATGGGTTCAGACAACTCTTCCTCTTCTTGAACAAAGTGTTCATCATCAAGGATTGGTTGGACCATATCTTCTAGAGATGCCATTAAGACCTCCTCAATGGGGTCTTATTCAGGTTTAGGTTCCACTATTGTGTTAATTGATTGGGCAAGAGGGATAACAACAGTGGAATTCTCAACCTTGAAGTCTAAGTGACCTCAAAGTGGTTGTTCCTATAGAAGTCTCATGATGGGTCTACCAATCAAGAGAGGAACCTCTGGGATGTCAAAAATGTGAAAATCTAAACATATCCTAGAGTTCTTAATTCTAATAGGGATAGTCCTTAATACCCCATGGCTTTCAAGAATAAATCCTCATGGGCCTTGTAGAAACTTTTGTGATGGGGTTAAGGATACATCGGGATAAAGAGCATCAACTAACTCCTTTGAAATAATGTTTATCCCGATAGAAGGATTATAGTGGACCCTCCTAGCGGACCTTTTAATTTGGCACAGAAGAATTGTTGAAGGAGTGATGATTCGAGCTACCTCAGGAGATAACTCTGCTTCTATGAGCCACTCATAACTCATGATTGCCGAGAGGCTTTTGATGTGTTCTAGATCAATAGATTCTTCTTGTGGGTCGGATCGAGTGGTCTTTGCTAGTGGTCTTGATTGGATAGGAAAATTCAAGGTATTTCCATAATCTTCAAAAAGATCATCCTCGATTTCAGAAAGGAATGTGGAAGGATGGGGGTCATCATCTTCCAGAGTGTGTTTTGTTCCTTTAGTGGGAGGTTCTGTGGAAACCAAATCATTAGAAGGATTTGAAGGAATTTCAGATTCGGTTGAGTGTGACTCCTCTTGTTGTTCGGGGCTTGGCTCGACTTCTTTTTCTTCTTTAGGAAACTCATCGAAAAT
>DXKC01009326.1:0-16918 GCA_031170775.1 Cymbopogon citratus
AGTCGTTTGGTCTTTCACTATGTAGAATGGAGGACGGACTGCAATCCAATATGAAAACAAATCCGCTAAGTACATAACCTGAAATGCGGGCCCTCCAAGCGCCCGCGCAATACCCATGTTAGGATTCGGATCATATTCCAACAGCTGTGCCCTCATCATCCAATAAGGCATCGTCCCTGGTGGTGAATTGAAGAAAAATATACTCTCACATAGGAAGCGGTTTCACATGCATATGTTGAGTTTTTATGTGCCAGCATTGATTTGTCGGCCAGCACTGTCTTCAGTTGAATGCAAATCTGTTTCAGCAATGGGTTGTTCAGAGAGATAGTATTTCAGTATAACATTGAGAAAATAAGTAATATTTATTGGTTCACAAGACAACACCATGAATTACTATGGATGCAGTGATACTCTTTAGATGTTGTTAAGAACAAGCTGGCAGTACCAGCAGTTTATGCTGATATGAAACAAGATACTGGACTCAAACTAATGACCCCATTTCATAAGACTAGAAAACATAAACTTTAGTGTTGATCTGACAGCAATGTCGAGTAAATGTTTCTGTGCATAGAGGATGCAAAATATCGTATTTGTCATCAAGATATAAGCATGTGGTACCTGATGTCGCGAGAAGCATACGGTTCAGTCTCCTAGGCTGCAGATTCAGGTGAGAGATCAAGAGCACTGGGTTTATGTGTTTCTACTGCTGAATTCGGCATATGAGAACTTGAACAGCTAGGTTTCGTTCTAATTTAAATCTTCTTTGTTTCCTCAACTCAATGATACTGGATGTCTTATTATCCACAATTGTGAGCCCTTCCTGTTAATTAAAGATAGGAAGCAACAGATCCTCAAGGTTATGCCATGTATAGAAACAAAGAAACAAAAAGAGATGTACAGAGTAAAGTAAAAACACATTACTTCCAAAGCATTTTTTATTCTTCCATCCACTAAGCTGGTTGGTTTTCAAATGATCAAAGGTCTGCTCTGATGCCGCATCTGCTGCCTACCAGTGGTTTCCAAATGAGCAACCAGAGTTACGGGCCTGACATTACAAGAAATGAAGGCCTGGAATAATATTACATGAAAAGTTCATTTGTGACTGTCAATATCTTCAGATATTCGGATACACATGCTGCAATGCTGCCTCACCTGATATTTTCTGGATGCACCGGTGTGCTGCATGGTTGTTGTTTCCTTCATTTCACAAATGTAGGCACCGAGCCATCCTCGTAAAGAATTCCTTGGCTGCTAAAGTTTGCCACAACCCAACCTTGGGCTCATTTATGGTTTTGACCGATGTGTAACATTATAATGAAGCAGAGTCCTGCAAAGGAAAACCAGTATATCATCGCATTGTGCTGTGGGCCAACTAATCCTAATTTAGCAAAGCCATATGTTTGGAGTCCTATAATAGCAATTATCTCGCTACAAACAGGGTGATTGTGCATGCATATCAGGTCACCAAAAGGAACATACCTGTCATGATTTAGGGCTATAACAAGGTGGAACCAAACCGCCAGCAGTCATTCAAGATATGCCGCAATACATGGTCTTTGCTGTGCCAGTTTTCTTTCCTTCTGAAAAGTACCGATTCACGGCATGAGATTCAAATAAAACTAAAGATACCTGAAGAGAAAAATTGCTAGAAAGTATCATCAACAAGACATATGCACCATGATCTTTATCAGTTGATGAAACAATTCTCTTTTCTTCCTAAAAGTACCATTATTCAGTCAAATAATGCAATATTCAGGAAAATTGGTGGAAAGTGATATGATCCATGAACTGAAATTGTAAGAGAGATTGAATTTGTTTGATAGAGAGATAAATAGTTGGACATGATATGATCCACTTGTAATACAGAGGCATATGGTAATGGGTCCTATCTGTATGCAGAAAATAAACAAAACAGTTCGGTGTGTACAGTCAATGAAACCACAAATCCAAGAGCATAAGCTGTTTTTTTTATTTGGAACTAACCTGTAGGTCGATGTGCAGTGAAGAGTTAGAGTGCATCAAAGGCAGGGAGAAGTAGAGAATCAGCTTTCCGCGTTAGGAATGAAGACAACTGTAGGTATATCTGGTCTTGTTCCCTTTAATTTCTGGTATTCCTCACAAACCAGATATGAGCAGCGATCTGATATTTTGAGTTGCAATGATATGTAATTCCTGGAGAGAAGGGAGGGCCTGCAGAGCCCCGCAGTCTTCAAACGATAGGCTTTTGGAGAGATGTGAGGAGCTGAAATTATAGATCATAAATTTAGTCTAAAAAATCAGTTTGCAAAGTCAATGAAATCATAAACGAGGAGCATAAGGTGTTTTTCTTTTTAGTTTGGAACTTACCTGTAGATCCATTTACGCTGAAGAATTCAAGTGAAAGCCACGCAGAGGCAGGGATTCAGCTTTGCACATGAGCAATGTAGGCAATTACATGTATATCTGGTCTTGTTCCCCTTAATTTCTGGCATTCCTCGTAAATCTCGGGACCGCAACTTTGTATGAATAGCCGTCGCAGTGAATCGGGGAGGCCCTCCTTGGGCAGCGATCTGATTTTTTGAGGCTCCAAGATCCATAATTCCTGGAGAGACGGAAGGCAATGCAAGCCTTGGGGGAGGGACTGCAGAGCCCTGCAGTTCAAGAACGACAGGTATTGGAGAGACGTGAGGAGCTGAAGCGCCTCGTCCTGCTCTTCCGTGAAGTTCTCCATCCGCCAATCATACCAGAAGTGTAATCTCTGGAGGGTAGCGGAGAGGCGGCTGCAGATGGGAGCAACAAGCACCGCGGAGATGCTGTCCACTGCAAGGTCCACCAGTTGGAAGGAACCGGCGGGTATTGTTTGGGTCCTTGCCACCGCGGCTAGTAGATCTGCTGCTACAGAAGAGGGCTCAGCCTCATCACCTCTCAAATTGGACACAATCAGCCTCTTGAGGTTGAATGTGATGCGAGGATCGAACCCATCTGCTGTGATGTCCTTGCAATTAACTAGTACTAGAGTGCCAAGAGATGTGAGATTCGCAAGCAGAGCCATTGGCAGCGTGCTTTGCTCACCCTCAAGGCTGAGTTCCTTGAGGCAAGGGGGGAGAGGGTAGATGATGCGTTGAGTCTGAGCTGCTGCTCCTCCCATGGACCACCGAGAGAATAGCTTGTCACAGTTGATTATGGTCACGGACTCGAGCGACGAGAGGCCACAGAATCCATCTCCTTCCTCTTCCTCCACAGGCAGGATCAGACTCTTACACCGACGAAAGCAGACATCTCTCAGCGAGCTGCACGGTGGAAACTGCAGCACCACATCCTCACGATCCTCGTCTGATGATGCATACACATTCAAACAAGAAAGAGCGGGGAAACACTTGAACAAATCTGACAACGATTTTCTGGTGAGGGAAAACCGTTTGACTTTGAGAGATTGGACTGTGTGGAGAACAACACCATCATCCAGTCCTCTCAAAAATGTTTCCTCACATCTGCTGATGTCTATACGTCTTAGGGAATGTAGCTTCTGAAGATCCATAAATGACAACAGTAATGCATCCCTAATTTTCAATGTTTCTACGTCACCAAGATTTTGGAAGGCCAATTCAGAGGGCTTTTTAATGTGCAAGCTAGTACGATCATAAGACAAGCACTCCGTCCCAATACTGGATACCATAGAAGTGTGAAGCAAGGGAGGAACACAAAACTTTGGGCATCTATAAATTTGAAGAGTACGAAGACTAGGAAACCATGTGTTGTTGTCTTGTGTAGAAGAAATGTGCACCGTGAGTCTGGGACAATCAAAGCACCTTATTATTTCAAGTTTTGATAACAGATGACAGTTGGCTCCATCAATCCACTCCACAAGGTCAGGCATATCACAAAACTCAATTTCCTTCAAGTTTGTGAAACTTTTTTCTGTAGTGCCATTGAAGAAATCTAGTCCAATATGAGATATCCCAGTGATTTGTTTTAGCTTGAGCTTTCTTAGGTGATAAAGCTGCCCAATAGGTGGAAGATTGGCCCATGAAACGCTCTCTAGATGTAGGGTCTCCAAGTTTTTCATGTATATGTTTTTGCTGCATAACCAACTAGGACCAACAGAGCCGCCATGGTTTACAATGCGAAGCCTTTTAATATTAGAGTGTGGCTGGATGCTATCTAGGATATCATCACCGGTGGACACTTGCTTCCAAACTAATCCCAACTCAACTAAATTCCTCTTTGCCATCAGTTTGGCCTCTTTAGCTTCTTGTCTAGTTCTCACATTTTCAAGCCCACATATATTGAGCTCTCCTCCAAGATCTTCTAGATTCCCCAACTCTCCTAAATCAAATCCAACGCTCTCTTTCTTAACATGGAATTCTTTCAACTCTTGTAAAACTTTCATTCTCCCCACCTCAGGAACATTGGAATGAAATTTTTCCTTAGCAACAAAGTGACATAAATTTTCAAGGCGGCTAATGTCTTTAGGCAAAGAAATATCACTTGGCCATTGGTCAAGATCTAGAAATTTCAAGTGATAAAACTTGGAAACTATGCTTGGCAAAGACATTTGGGAGTAAAAAGGGGAACTAAGTTTTAAGTATCGGAGATGGACCAGCTTTGAAAAACTATGTGGCAACGAACTATGGGAGTTCATGAATATAGATAGGACACGAAGACCTTTTATTTCCTTAAATGTATCTCTCAAAACATTGATGAGGTGTAACCTACTGTATTCTCCAAAGATCATCAAACTCCGCAAATTCTTAATGTCTAGCCTTTCCTTCAATTTACCCATCTCTTCTTCAAAATTCTGAGCATGAGTCTCATGCATAAAAATGGAAAGGTAACGAATAGTTTTTGGGATTTCATTGGCCTCAAAACTAGAACAATTAATATAGGCACATTCTTCTAGTGAAACCATACGTGAAAGATCATGAAGTAAATCATGCATTATATAATAATTATCATCTCCTTTTATTAAGAAAACCATTATCTACTAGTTCATCCAAATAATTTGATCCCATCTCCTCAATTTTTTTATTCTTCCTAGTATAATCTATGATTCCTATTGAATCCCAAAAACGAATAATCTCAAGCTTCTCAAATTTATAATCATCAGGGAAAAGGGAAAAACATGAAAAGCATTTTTTCAGATGGAATGGAAGGTAGTCATAGCTAATTTTCAAGGCTGGGATAATATCATTATCATGATTTTCTTCTAGCCACTCTTCGTTGTCAAGAATTTTCATCCAATGTTCCTGAAAGGGTTTCTTAATCAATAACCGACCAACAGTTTTGGCTGCAAGTGGGGAGCATTTCAACTTATCTGCTATTTTCCTTGCAATGCCAATTAACTCTTGATCATCATGCTCATCTTGGATTCTACCAAATGCACATATCTGGAAGAATTTCCAAAAGTCATCAGGATCCAAACCACGTAGGCCAATTGGCTTAGTTTCACTTTTCACCATTTCTACGATTTTTGGGAACCGAGTAGTGACAAGAATCATGTTGCCACTGGTCGTGTCCTTTTTGAATGGAGTTAATAGTTTTTCCCACTCATCAGTACTGTTGCATTTCCATATGTCATCCAAGACAATTAGAAACCTTTTGGATTTCAACCTCTCTGAGATGGATATCTGAAGCAGGTCTAAATTGGTAGTTTCATTTGTTATTTTGTTTGTTTCATTTTCAGTGGGAGGTAGGCAGCTCCAGATCTCTTTGGTGAGCTTGAGCACATCAAAATTAGTTGATACACATATCCAGACCCTAACACTGAAATGTTTTTCAATCCTTGTGTCATTGTATAGGTGTTGGGTGAAGGTAGTCTTTCCAATGCCCCCTGGGCCAACTATAGGAAGAACAGACAAGGTTTTACCACTCTGTGTCACATTGATGATGTCCTTTATAGTTTTCCTAAAAATGGCATCCCTCCCAAACAACTTCTTCTGTGTGATTTCAGAGCTTGTGTTGGGCCTTATATTGGAGGCAGGCATGTGTGGCTCAGTGTTAGTGCCTGACACTATCCTGAGCAACTCAGAGACAGGAGTACAGTTAGAGTGCAGTTCCTCTACGAGCTGCTTGATTTTATTGGACATGGCCACCCTGTCAAATGGCAACTTTCCTACTTGGCCAATGTGGTCAACAGACATGGTACTATTTCTTGTGCTATGAGTGTTATGGACATCATCGGCAGCAGCAACATCATCTTGTGAACAGCAACAACAGAAGCATGAGAGCCAGTTACCAGCAGTGTTGCGAGCAGCATGGTGGGCATGGTGAGCTTTGGCGCTGAGGCCAAGTCCGGAGTGGCCTCTCGAGTCCCGTCCAGCTTGTCCTGAATCATGAAGTAGTGGAGTTCGTCCAGTGCATCCTCAGCTTCATCTGCCTTCTTGCTGAGCTTCTCGAGCAGCCCCTTCAGGCCAGAGTTCAAGGAGACGTCCCTGCCCTGGGCCGCCTCCAGCAGCCCTCTAGTGTACAGCATCTCCCTTTCGATGTTGTCAATGTTGAGGCCGAGCTCGGTGCTGGAGACGTAGGCTTTCACCAAGTCGTCGGAGAGCTTGTTGAGGACTTGGCCGAGGAGCCAGTTCGCCGCTCCGAGAGCCGCCTCCATCTCTTGCACCGGCAGATGTACTCGGCCGGATGCAGGGGAAAATTTGGTTTGAGTGTTTGGTGGACACTTGAGTGGGTGAGCAAAGGACAGGCCCTAAGTTTGAGTGCTGGAATAGCTGGATGTGCGCGCCCAGGACCAATGTTTGCTTATATATATGGCGGGTCAGGTATTGATCGGTTGCTTCAGCGTATCAGATACTAATCATACTTTCATTTGGTCGCCTGGTCCTTAAGAAACTTGAAATGCCAAAATTCGCTGCTTTATTCCCCGCGGCAAGTTGTCCTGAGTCCCGATGCAATGCGTGAGTAGCAGCACTGCACCATGTCGATACGTTGCCCATCTGAATGAACAAACAACAAAGTAAGATGCCAAGATTACATACCCTGCCTGTATCCTCACGCTATAGCAATACCCAAAAACGCAGCCAGAGATGGATTCGGCCACAGGGGAAATTGGTTTTGGTCTGAGTGATTGCTGGAGTTCAGCGGTGGAAAAAAAAAATGACACGTTGAAGAAAAATGACGACTTCGGTTTTATATTTTATAAAGGCCACCTCCAGTGGGTATTGGGGAAGGTAAATCAGTGGATCGTCCCATGTGGGAGGGATGAGATGTGCGGTTTTATTTTATAAATGCAGTAGTAGAAAATAAATAAATTTGCCTCACATCACCTGCCACGACAATGACGAGGCGCCGCCAGAGAAGCGCTACACACAAGCAATGACGGCGGAGGAACTCCGGCTCGAGGTGCGGGCGGAGATGAGCTCTCCGATCCGACTCGACAGGCACGCCCAGGGCAGAGATGAGCTCGACAGGCATGGCCGCATGGGCGGAGCCTTTCTTTTAGAAGAGTTGATTTGTCCTCTGTACAAAGCAGAGGCTGAATTTGTGACAAAAAAAAAAGGCTGAATAACAAAAGCAGAGGAAAACCATCGGCGTGTAATCTGCAGGCTGCACCTGCCTTCGCTAGAACTATGCTGAAAATGAAATGCAGTCCTGCTGATTACCTTGTTGATCGGTGAGAACCGTAGCAAATAGCAGGTCAATTAATAAGCTTACCACGCTGACAACAATTTCTGATCAGCCTACGACAGGTTCCTCCGTCTATTGCAGGTTACACGTCTTGTTCTGTGGTGGATCGCAGGAAAGAATTCCCTAGCATTTAGAAGGTTCTTTGAAAAATGCTTACTTATCAGCGTCACAAAGACTGGGTTAGAATCATCAGGAGAAAACAATGGACTTCAAAACTCTGTCCTTACTTGCCACGGAAGGTTACCACACCCACATGTAGGCAATTATATGCATATATACATGCACAGGAAGCCATCAGAATAAGTTACATGCAAAATGGTAAAGTTTCACGGGTCAAGTGAAGTCAGATGCTGATACATCTAGCTTTGAAGCATTATGAAATTTGCTGGATTTGGGCGATGATTGCTCGCCTGGCCTGACCATAAAAGAAAATATGCAAACTAAAACGACACAGAGACACAATGTTTTTTAACGAGGTTCAGCGATGCCTACATCCTCAGGGCAAGACTATGGGTGCTCCTCCTCATAAAACAGCAGCTAAACCGGCATTCAGATGCTCCCGCAGCCTCGCCGCTGCCCAAACTAGTCGCCAAGTCATCTTATGGTTACAAGAGGGGTCGTCTCATATTTATGTCCCCGACACAGAGTTCGACTCCAACTCTATCTTAGCGTCTAATATAATTTAAGTCCAATGTAACCAAAACTGTATACATATTCAATATATACATATATAACACTAATTTGATTTTTCTTTGTTTCCTCAATGAAACCGGATTCTCATTAACCATAATTGTGAGCCCCTGTTAAACAAAAGATGTAACAGATCATCAGTTTACAAGATGTTCCAGAGGGTTACGCCATTTACAGAACTGAAGAAACATAAAGAGATGTAACGAATTAAGTAAAAACACATTACTTCCAAAGTTTTTTTTATTCTTCCACTAAGCTCGTTGCATTGACAGAGGCAGAAAGAGCCTGGTATTATTCCTGATGCAGCATCACCTGCCGTACTGTGGTTTCAAATGATCAGCAAGAGTTAGAGGCCTGAAATATTTTTTTTTTTAAAAAAAACATCACGAGAGCTGTGAAAGAAAAGCCAGCCTGGAGCGTTATTAACTGAAGAGAGACGCAATGCCATACACAAGAAGTTCACTCGTGACTGTCTCACCTGATCTTTGCTGGATGCAATGTTGTTGCTACGAGGTAATTCTTTTCGCAAGTCCCAAAAGTTTACCATAACCAATGTGTAACCGTATGACGAAGCAGAGTTCTGCAAGGCAAACCAGCATAACATCTCATTGTGCTGTGACTGTGATAGATACAAGGGGATTGTGTGTATCAGATCAACAACAAGGCATATGCGCCATGATCTAGGACATCTACAAATCAAGCAATATATCTGCAGCCATTCATGACATGCCACAACAAAAATGAACAAAGGAATGGCATGATATTTGTTGAGGCAATTTTCTTTTTCACCCTATAATTCTATAAATGTATCAATTCACAGAACGTGATTCAAATGAAATCAAAGCATGTGAAATAATAGAAATATTCTACCTGAAGAGGGAGAATGCTAGAAAGTAATAATATGATCCAAAAGTTGAAACTGTAGGAGATATCAAATTTGTCAATGGTGACTCCACTTAAGCATATGACACTTGGTCATATCTATATGCAAAATAAAAAGCAATTAGGTTTGTGCAGTCAATGAAACCATGAATCGATAAGCATACTGCATAAGCTGTTTTTGTATTTGGAACTAACCTGGAGATTGCTGTACAGTGAAGATTTGACTTCATGAAAGGCATGCAGAAGTGGAGATTCAGCTTTCCGTTTCAGCAATGCTGACTTCTGCATTTATATCTGGCCTTGTTTCCCTTAATTTCTGGCATTCCTCATAAATCTCAGGACAGCCGTTTCCTATGGCTAGCCCTCGCAGTGAATCAGGGAGGCCCTCTTTGGGTAGCGATCTGATTTTGTGAGTCCTCCCGATAAGTAATACCAGGAGAGAAGGAAGGCGATGCAACCCTTGTGGGAGGGACTGCAAAGCCCTGCAGTTAATGAACCTCAGGTGTTGGAGAGACGTGAGGAGCTGAAGCGCCTCGTCCTGCTCTTCTGTAAAGTTCTCTGTCTGCCAGTCATTATAGAAGGATAACTTCTGGAGGGTAGAAGAGAGGAGGCTGCAGACGGGAGCAACAAACACTGCGGACATGTTGTCCACCGCAAGGCTCACCAGTTGGAAGGAACCAGCTGGCATTGTTTTGGTCCTTGCCACCGCTGCAAATAGATCTGCTACAAAAATAGGGCTCACAGTCTCACCATCTCTCTGATTCAACACCGTCAGATACTTGAGGTTGAATGTGATGCGAGGATCGAACCCATCCACCATGATATCTTTGCAATTATATAGATCTAGACTGGTAAGAGATGTGAGATTCACAAGCAAAGACATCGGCAGCGTACTTTGCTCACCCTGAAGGCTGAGTTCCTTGATGCAAGGTGGGAAAGGGTAGATGATGCTCCGAGTCTGAGCACCTCCCATAAACCACTGAGAGAATAGCTTGTCACATACTGATACGGTCAGATTCTGGAGCGATGAGAGGCCACAAAATCCGGCTCCTTCCTCCATAGGCAGGATCAGATTCTTACACCCATGGAAACGGACATCTCTCAGCGAGCTGGATGGTGGAAACTGCAGTACCACTTCCTCATGATCCTCATCTGATGATCCGCATAAAAACAAATGAGAAAGTGCTGGGAAACATTCGAACAAATTTGACCATGATCTTTTGGTAAGAGAAAATTCAAAGAGTTCGAGAGATTGGACTGTGGCAACACAACACCATCATCCAGTCCTCTCAAAAATGTTTCTCACATCTTTTGACCTCTATATGTCTTAGGGAATGAAGCTTTTGGAGATCCATTAATGAAAAGAGCAATGCATCCCGAGTTGTCAACCTTTCTATGCCACTCAGATTATGAAAGGCCAATTCAAAGGGCTTCTGAATGACCAAGTTAGTACGATCATAAAGCAAGCACTCCGTCTGAATTTGGGATACCATCGAAGTGTGAGGCAAGGGAGGAAGGCACAACTTTGGGCATCTATCTATTTGAAGATCATCAAGACTAGGGAACCATATGGTGTTGTCTCCTGTAGAAGAAATAGGCCAACTCGAGATCAGCAACGCTGTCAGCTTGGGACAGTTAATGCACTTGATTCTTTCAAGCCTTGAGAACAGATGACAGTTAGCTCCCCCAACCCACTCCTCAAGTTCTGGCATATCATGAAACTCAACTTCCTTCAAATGTGTGAAACTTTTTTCTGTAGTACCACCAAAGAAGTCAGGTCCAATCTGAGATATCCCGGTGATATTCTTTAGCTTCAGTTTTCCTAGGTGATAAAACTGCCCAATAGGTGGAAGGTTGGCCCATGATACGCTCTCAAGATGTAGGGTCTCCAAGTTTCTCATGTATATGATGTTGCTGCACAACCAATTAGGACCAACAGAGCCACCATAATTTACAATGCAAAGTCTTCTGATATTAGAGTGTGGCTTGATACTATCAAGGATACCATGTCCGGTGGACTCTTCCTTCTTATTCCAAACTAATCCCAGCTTAACTAGATTCCTCTTTGCCACCAGGTTGGCCTCTTTAGCTTCTTGCTGGGTTCTAACACTTTCAAGCCCACATATATTGAGCTCACCTCCAAGCTCTCCTAGTTTCCCCAACTGTACAAGCTCATATCCAACACTCTCTTTCTGAACATGGAATTCTTTCAATTCTTGCAAAAATTTCATTTTCCCCACCTCAGGAACATTGGAATGAAATTTTTTCTTGGCAATGAAATGGCGTAAATTTTCAAGGCGACTAATGTCTTTAGGCAAAGAATAACCACTTTCCCATTGGTTAAGATCTAGAAATTTCAAGTGATAAAACCTAGACACTGTGCTAGGCAAACACATTTCTAGGTAATCAGGAGACATAAGTTTTAAGTAGCGAAGATGGAGAAGCTTTGAAAAACTATGTGGCAACGAACTATGGGAGTTCATGAATAAAGATAGGACACGGAGACTTTTTATTTCCTTAAATGTATATCTTAAGACATTGACCAGGTGTAACCTACTGTATTCTCCAAAAATCATCAAACTCCGCAAACTTTTAATGTCTATCCTTTCTTTCAGTTTAGCCATCTCATCCTCAAAATTTTGAATATGAGTATCATTCATAAAAATGGATAGGTAACAAATAGATTTTGGGATTTTATCTGCCTCAAAAGTAGTACAACTTATATAGGCACATTCTTGTAATGATACGATCCTTGAAAGATCATGGAGTAAATCATGCATTACATAATAATTATCTTCTCCTTTTATAAGAAAACCATTATCTACTAATTCATCCAAATAATCTGATCCTATGTCCTCAATTTTTTTATTCTGCCTATTGTAATCTATAAAACCTATCGAATCCCAAAAACGAATAACCTCAAACTTCTCAAACTTATAATCCTCAGGGAAAAGGGAAAAACATGAAAAACATTTCTTCAGATGGAAGGGTAGGTAGTCATAGCTAATTTTCAAGGCAGGGATAATATCATTGTCATGATTTTCTTCTAGCCACTGTTTGTTGTCAAGAATTTTCATCCAATGTTCCTGAAAGGGGTTTCTAATCAATAACCGACCAACTGTTTTGGCTGCAAGTGGGGAGCATTTCAACTTGTCTGCTATTTGTTTTGCAATACTGATTAACTCTTGATCACCATGGTCATCTTGGATTCTACCAAATGCACATATTTGGAAGAATTTCCAGAAGTCATCAGGATCCAAACCACGTAGGTCAATTGGTTTAGTTTCTTTTGTCACCATTTCTACAATTTTTGGGAACCGAGTAGTCACAATAATCATGTTGCCACTGGTGTCATCCTTTTTGAATGGAGCTAATAGTTTTTCCCACTCATCAGTACTGTTGCATTCCCATATGTCATCCAAGACGATTAGAAACCTTTTGGATTTCATCCTCTCTGTAATGTATTTCTGAAATAGGTCTAAGTTGGTAGTAGATTCATTTGTTATTTTATTTCTTTCATTTTCAGTTGCAGGTAGGCAGCTCAGGATCTCTTTGGTGAGCTTAAGAACGTCAAAATTAGTTGATACACATATCCAGGCCCTAACAATGAAATGTTCTTTAACCCTTTTGTGATTGTATAGGTGTTGGGTGAAGGTAGTCTTTCCAGTACCCCCTGGGCCAACTATGGGAAGAACAGACAAGGTTTTACCGCTCTGTGTCACACCGATAATCTCCTCTATAGTTTTCTCAAAGATTGCATCCCTTCCAAACAACTTCTCCTGTGTGATTTCAGAGCTTGTGTCCGGCCTTTTATTGAAGGCAGGCATGTGTGGCTGAGGGTTACTGCCTGACACTATCTTGAGCAAGTCAGAGACAGGAGTACAGCTAGAGTGCAGCTCCTCTATGAGCTGCTTGATTTTGTTGGACATCTCCACCCGGTTGAATGGCAACTTTTCAGAATGGCCACCGTGGTCAAGAGACATGGCAGCAGCAACATCATCTTTTGAACGGCAACAAGAGAAGCATGAGAGCCAGTTACCAGAAGTGTGGCGAGCAGCATGTCGGCCATGCTGAGCTTTGGCGCCGAGGCCACCGCCCAAGTCTGGAGTGGCGTCTCTAGTCCCATCCAGCTTGTCCTGGATCATGAAGTAGTGGAGCTCATCCAGAGCGTCCTCGGTCTCGTCCGCTTTCTTGCTGAGCTTCTGGAGCAGCCCCTGCAGGCCAGGTTTGTTGGTGAGGTCCCTCCCCTGGACCTCGTCCAGCAGCCCTCTAGTGTACAGCATCTTGCTTTCTATCTCGTCAAGATTGAGGCCGAGCTCGGTGCTGGACACGTAGGCTTTCACCAAGTCGTCGGAGAGCTTGTTGATGACGCGTCCGAGGAGCCAGTTCGCCGCTCCGAGAGCCACTTCCATCTCCAACTCCGTCAGAGATGAATTTGGCCGGCCGAAAGGGGAAAATGGTTTTAAGTGGTTGGTGGACTTCAGTGGTGAGCAGTAAGAACAAAGTGCTGGAAAGGCTTGTGCACCCACTAGTAATACAACCGGTGTTTTCTTATATGGCTGGTAACAAGTTGGCATGGCAGCGACTGTATAAAAATGAAATGTATTTCTTTTGCTAGCCCACCTACTCGAGAAGCCAACCTTAGCGTGATGGCTTTCCCTGGCCTCGAGATTCCAGATTCCCGATGTGTGTAAACCAAGGCATAGTAGGTATAAACTGACAAAGATATATAATAACCTTCTTCTCCTGTCAGATATATAATAACCTTCTTCTCCTGTCTTGGCATAGACAGCCAGTAATATAGCAACTCGTATTATTATAGGTTAGCTATTTGGCAGGCTGCAGCTTAGATTGTAATTATTTCGTGTTCGAATGTGCATGCAATCTGCTGTGATCACATTTTTGTGGCCACATATATGTTCTCATTCAACATTCAGGCATTGCAGTTTACAATTGCTAATACACGTTGCCAAAAAAACAAAAAAAAACAAAAAAAATACTAGTAGCAGAGAAAACTAAGAGAAGAAGCAGACATAACAAGTACCATCTACCTTGTCTGTGTTTCCACGCCGGTCAGTGTGCCGCTGGAGAAGAAGAAGAAGAAGCTGCCGTCGTTCGTGGTCCTCCCCCCTCGCTCTCCTCAGAATCTCAGGCCAGGACGCCAGGTTGCGGTCATCGACGCAGCAACAGCAGCAGCAGCCGACGCCGCTGGACGAAGCAGTCGCCGCCGACATCAGCTATGGCTCCGGCGCTAGGACAACCCGCTAGGGTTTGGGAGGTGGCGATTTTGGGACGATTTCGAGCTATATCCTTCAATTTGGCGCCCAGGAAATCTATTTGGGACGAGATGTATCGAATTTGGCGCGATTTGGGCGGAGGCGCAGCGGGATTTGGGTCCGCTCGCTGGTGAGGCGAGCAGTACGGCGGGAGCGCGTGGGAACGAAGCGCCGGCGTAGAAGTGGGCCGAATTAACTTTTCTTATTGGGCCAGTAGATCCAGATTTTTTTTCCTTCACCGCGCTTGGGCCAGTAGATCCAGAAGCACATATATATAGCATTCTTCCTGTTTCTTTTTCTTTTTTTTAACAAATTCTTCTAGTTTCTGAAAAAACCGTATATATTCTTTCTGTTTCAAATTCATATATAAAAAACGAAGCTATATACGGAGATATTCTTATTTGTTCATCACGTACATGCAAGGAAAGATGCTTATATGCTTCTTCACACAATACGAAGAAGAGAAGCTAACATGCTACGGTGCCAAACTGCGCATGTATGCGCCTCGATGAGCAATCAACGAAGCAAACAAGGTAATAAGTATGTATATGTCCAATCAAATAAGCTACCAACCATTTGTACGTACCAGCTTATACGTAGCACAGTGGGTCAGAGTCATGTATGCATGTAAGCGCGTGCGTCGACGTGTAAATGGAAGAAGCTAGTAGTTGCAGTCACGATGCGTATGCGCACCAGTATTTAAAGATAATCCTATTGTTACATGACATGTGTGCAAACAAACCAAGACAAGTGGCACAACGAAGCCCGTGCACATGATCTAATAGAAACGGACACATGCAAGAACAGGAGAGGCCCATGTAGACTGACACGTCAATGTAGCATCTCCAACGCAAGCACCCACCTTCATGACAGCCACCCACCAGCGTGGTGGACCCGCCTAGGCATGCTTGAAAATGTCTATGACGGCCAACTGTTTGGTTATAGATATGACACCTTCTTAAAGTTCATCATGGAGTTTCATATGTGACGCGTTTCCATGACGGTGGTATTTTGATCATAGATTCTTCATTGAAATGAAATAGTGATGAATTTGGTATTTTTCATGACGAAAACTATGCATTATAGAACAACAAATCTGTAGTAGTGCTAGATTCTTAACTCTAGTTAGCAAGTGTATCTAGTGATTTGGAATCAATTGGATCATGAGAAAAAAAGAGAGATTAAGTCATGAACATGGGCATGGTAACTTATATTTGTGACAAATAGGCCACTAAGATCAAACATTGATTCTTTCTCATCATTGCTTCCAAGCAAAAGAGATGGATTTGGCCACTCATGACTTTCATACAAAAATCCATAGAAATAATGGCATTAGAGAGAAATCCAAGAGATGATATGATTGAGCTAGGGATGATCTTGAGAGAGTACACAGATGATGGAGCAACTGCCAATCTTCGTGGATGGAGAAATCAAGAGGGTTTGAGAGATGATTTCAAGAAAATGAGAGGACATAGCTCTTGATCTCATCATGGATGGAGATGGAGATGCCCCACATGCTTGTGAGAGATGATGTTGAATCATTCCTTCTTCTTTTCCTTCTATTCTTCTCCTTCTCTTTCTCTCTCTATTTCATTCTTGTTTTTCCATTGAAGGCGAGAGGGAGAGAATGTGGGGATGAATGGGTGGGTGAGAGTGAGAGTGAGAGAGTGGGCTGAATTTTCTAAAGGTTATTCGAATTTTATGATGACATGTGGGGCCAAGGAGACAATGAGATGGACAACTCATCCAAGATGATTCTTTTGAACAAGTG
This sequence comes from Cymbopogon citratus, assembly GCA_031170775.1. Lineage (NCBI taxonomy): Eukaryota > Viridiplantae > Streptophyta > Magnoliopsida > Poales > Poaceae > Cymbopogon > Cymbopogon citratus. The sequence goes on from DXKC01009326.1 coordinate 16,231, forward strand.
ATCTAGCAGACTATCTTCATGAATAGCGGAATGTTCCACAAGAACACATATTTTTAGAAAATTAGATTTAAAGAAAGGGGGTTTGGCATTAAGGCCATTAATCTTGTACTAGGAGTTGATAAACATCCCAAAGGAGATATTAGGGAGGTTGATTGGATTCTTTTTCAAGGTATTTCCTCAAAGTCAACTATAGCTTGACTAAGGTTGACACCTAGTTGACTTGGGTTGATTAGAGAACCGATAAGGTTGATTAGCAAATGTGGGACTAATCACACAACTTCACTTGACTATATATTGGGCCACATGAACTGAAACTTCAATGATATAGGCTACTAATGGGTTTGGGAATTACAATAATATTTCTTTGTTTATCACCTCTTAGATAACGATGGAATGGAGATAAGTGAAAGATACATAATGGCTCTAGGATAGAATCGTGAATGGTCATGTTGTTGGTATAGGTGATCTTTTGAACAAGGTGACTAAAAAATCCTTTAAATAATGTCATGGCAAATGTTCATTGGACCGATTTGACAGGTTGCAACACCAAATAAGCACAGAAGAACCCAACAATATGTTCAATTTCATATCAATACATTTAAAGAAATGTTTACAATAAATCACTAATCAGAGCATTGTGACAATTGCAATCATTATTAGCACAACATTAAAAACCACCTAGTGCACA
>DXKC01009336.1:0-10254 GCA_031170775.1 Cymbopogon citratus
GTGCCGCGGCCTCGTCCTCCGCTGTAACCGCTGCAGCGGGGCGTCCTAAGATCCGGCCGGCGAGGAGTCCTCGACAGGGGCGGCGAGATGTCACGATCAGCGGCGCCCTTGCAGGCGTCCTCCAACGTGGCGCCCAGATGTGGCCCAAGATCGCGGCCGTGCCTCCCGCAACCGTTGCCGGCATGTCTCGGTCATCCACCTTCTTGGGCGTCGGCGTGTGTGATGGGACACGGATGGGACGCGACGGCGGGCGTTAACTGCAAGGTCGACGGCGCGAGTGTGAGGAGCAGCTTCGCATCATGGAGGGCATCATGGGGGAGCAGCGGCGTGTGCGAGGTGGCGGTTCCGCGATTCGTCGAGGGAGGTTTCCTTCTTTCGTCCAGGAGGACGAGGGAATGCCGGGAAGTTTCACGCAGGGTTAGCGCGGTGAAGCCAGGCGGTGTTACGGAGAGGCGGGGTGAATACGATACCATTTGATTCTTTTTAGTTGTAGAGATTAGAAGAAGTATAAATAGACTTGTAATCCTAGGAGGACAATTAAGCAGAAACAATCTATTGTTTCCGGCTTCCCAAGGGAGCCGGGAGATCAACCCTAGCCGCCTCCTTCTTCTTCTTGCTCGCGCATCACGGCGCCTCGCCGCCGTTCATCGCTGTTCAAACCCCGTCCTCCGATCTCGCACAGCTACAACCTGCGCCCCATTAGAGGCAGACCCCCGCTGCCTATCAACCTGTAGCGCGGGTACTGTTCACGTCGTCAGCCGCCGCTCCCTCAATCCTAGATCAATCTCTTTCTGATCCCCAACAGCCATCATAAGCTGGGAGATCAACCCTAGCTGCCTCCTTCTTCTTCTTGCTCGCGCATCACGGCGCCTCGCCGCCGTTCATCGCTGTTCAAACCCCGTCCTCCGATCTCGCACAGCTACAACCTGCGCCCCATTAGAGGCAGACCCCCGCTTCCTATCAGGAGTCATAATGGATCGCTTGTATTAAGGTTTGCATGTAATCAACTCATATTTCAAGAGTTCAGTTCATCCAAATGAGATTTTTTTAGAGAAGGTTCATGAAATCTTTCATGAGGGTAAATTGGAAAAAAATATAAGTTAACCCCTGCTATATGAACCAAATAATCATGTCCCACATTTTGTCTCTATAAGTCGAATTAATCCAGATGGTGTTGCTCCAATGCTAGGACTGGTAACAACACAAACCTGTGTGATAATGGTGCTTCTACATGTGAAAAGAAGAAAAGCAACAGAACACTTGTCATTTCAACAGTTGTTCCAATAGCAGTAGTAACTCTACTGTTTGTTGCAGCATTTCTTATCCTCCATAGAGTGAGAAATCGAAAAGGTAAAACTGCATCATGGAATTGTATTCAAAAAGAACATTCCATCAAGGAAACCACAAAATTTGTATTTGCTGAAGCATGATCATACAAATATCCGGTTCTTTTGTAGATAGATGGGTGGAAAACGGCTCAGGGCTTAATGGTCCTCAAGATAAATCAAACATATTTGAGAATAGAAAGTTCACATACAAGGAGCTCAAACTCATGACAGCTAACTTCAAAGAAGAAATAGGGCGAGGAGGGTTTGGTTCTGTCTTCCTAGGATATTTGGAGAATGGAAATTCTGTTGCCATTAAGATGCGTTCAAAAACATCCTCTCAGGGGGACAAAGAGTTTTCAGCAGAGGTAAGCTGAATAGTTGTATTTTATCTTCTGTGTGTTTGGAACTGAAACAAATGTTCTTATTACACATTGCAGGCTCAGCATTTGACTAGAGTTCATCACAAAAATTTGGTTTCCTTGATTGGATGTTGCAAAGACAAGAAACATTTGGCCCTTGTCTATGAATACATGCATGGAGGAAACCTAGAGGACTGTCTAAGGGGTAACTTACCTCCTTGCACAAAGAAAAGGATGTTACCTATGGTGCCTAGTTAATTAAGCATTCAGTTCCAATCACTACCAAGTTTCATAATTTGATTCCAGCTTTGTCAAACATATTGACAGCATATATGTACTAGAAAAAACACTTGTTTGTTATATATGGGGATATTTGTTAGGTGTTTCTAACACATTAGAGTGTAATATGTGGTGTTTTTTATCCACCATATCTAATACATATGTTGTAGTTGTAGCGATGTAAAGAGTCCTAGTTTTTCTGCCATCAAACACTTTTTACATGATAATTTTGACATGTATTAGGACCAAATTTCACCCATCAAATACTGTTTATCATTTTGCAGACCTTAATATAACCATCTTGTTGTCATCATGCATAACAGGAGAGGCATCTGCTGCTACACCCCTCACTTGGCATCAGCGTCTCAAGATTGCTCTTAACTCCGCCCAAGGTTTGTAAGGCTGCACACACCTGAACTATAAATATAGTATTATAGTAGTATAAGAACCGCATCTTGTATCAAGTTTAGAGCTTGCATTCATATAGTAACATGTTTCCTATACTAACTACATCTGAAGAAAAAACTTTAGGGTCATGGATCTAAGACTTGTACATGTGGACAGCACCTAACATTAAACAAGTTGCAAACTAATTACTGGCTCCTTCACTTGGGTGCAGGATTGGAGTATCTACATAAATCGTGCCAACCACCACTGATCCATAGGGATGTCAAGACAAAGAATATCCTTCTATCTGCTAGTCTTGAGGCTAAGATAGCTGACTTTGGGCTCATGAAGGCATTTGCTGATGAGTTCAAGACCCATGTCACCACCCTGCCAGCAGGCACCCTAGGGTATCTTGACCCTGAGTACTACAATACATCCCAGCTCAGTGAGAAGAGTGACGTATACAGCTTCGGAGTTGTGCTATTGGAGCTCATCACAGGACAGCCACCAGCAGTTCCTGTAAGCGACACTGAGAGCATCCATGTCGCGCTATGGGTGCGCCAGAAGCTCTCTGAGGGTGATATTGCAAGCATTGCTGACCCAAGGATGGGAGGGATGTATGATGTCAACTCTCTATGGAAAGTTGCAGAGTTGGCACTGAAGTGCAAAGAACAACCATCAAGGGAGCGACCGTCAATGACTGACATTGTGGCAGAGCTCAAGGAGAGCTTGGAGCTGGAGGTGTCCTATGCAATGGGCTACGACAGCTCAGTCTCGATCAGCACAATAAATCTCAGCACAACAAGGCTTGATTTGCATAACGATGCTCAACCAAGTGATCATCTAGGACAGCAAGATGTGCTTGAGTTGCAACAGATAGACAATGGATCAACAATTCGTATGGGTCCTGCACAAAGATGAGCTCAACCTTTCAACTTCGTATGTTTAGTCTAGAGATTTTTGTACATAAGCTAGGTATGCACCAAACATTTATGTGTTCTGAACTTTGAGCCTTGAGCCATAAAACAAGTAACTAATCTCCCAATTGCATAGACTATACCTACGAATTTCACAAGCTCTGTGTGGGAAATAGAAGATACAATTCAAAGTGTAGCCAGATGTCTACAAATATGGAACACTCAATCAATCCTCAAACTATGGCAGAAATTGGTGTTGAAACGGAGATGAAGGAAATCAGGAATCAATATGGCCAAGCTTGTCATGGTATTCAGGTATTCCACAAAAGCATTATGTGATCGATTTCAATATATACCATTATAGGCTAAGGGGCCATGGTTCTTTGATTGTAGCGTGAACATAGATTGATTTAATAATGTTAAGCAATGGTCCTTGAAATAAGATTTCCTAGAGCCCTATATATGTATTTGGGTATTTGTGTTCATGAAATTTTCTAAGTTACATGTTTTTTGTGCATCCTTAGAGCATCTCCAAGAGTTTGGCAAATCACTTGCTATTCTTTAAAATTTTGCAAAACTAGGGAAAAACCTTCTCCAACAGTTTGGTAAACTTGGTTGGCAAATCTTGGAACTTGGCATCCGGTGCTGCCGCGCGCGTAGGTGACTCCGCATCTCCTCCCGCGCGTCCCCGATAGAGTTCCCGCACCCGCAATGAATTTTCCTTTTCCCCTCGCGCCGTGACTTCCCACGCCCCTTCCCACGATCTGTTGCCGCCCACATCTTCTCTTGTTGGATATATATGCCCTGCATCGTTCAATAGCGGCGCCATTTTATGTTTTGTGTAAAACTGAAAAATGAAATAAACCCCGCTATATTCCACTATAGGTTTTTATAGCTTCTAGTGGCCACCACTAAATGACTATTTAAAACCTTGTAAGGGACACAGACAATTACATCAATCATATTGCATCTCTGTATCATGTTATAATGACCCATCTACACAAAACTGGTAATGCAGGAAAAAACATTATAAATGGTACTGGATATAGAAATTTCACAGCCTAATGAAACAAGAAATTCCTGGAGCGGCAGTTCTTAATACCTCTACTGCAACAGAAAATTTATTAATTTTAGTGCACATTTCACCAGTAAGTAAGGATCAGGGCAGTTATCATTTCAGACAAAACTCATGATCTACCGACAACAATAAAACAATGCATCATAAAGAAACCTTTGGGTGAAAGCTATGAACATATATTGTACCCAAAAGAAGCATCAGTTGGCCAGCTTGGTTGACAGAACGAGGTTTGGTTTTTTTTTCCCCCCGAGGGTTGATAGAACGAGATTATTTGATTGAATAGCACTTCAAACCCAGTCCAGTATCAGTTTGGGCGCTAATTGGTCCATTGGATTACAGATTTCATACAGCTGTTCAAGAATCATCTAATAATATGCTAAAAGTAGATCTAATCATTGGCCAAAGCATTTCGCAAAAGAAAAGGAAGGTAACAATCGGATCTGTTGCAAATACCCAAATACCTCGGAAAGAGAACATGGTCTACTTATGCGGTAATCATCTTTAATTTAATTTTTCAAAAATAAAAAGAAGGAAGAAACCGTCAGTTCTACTTCTACCGCGCACAACATCCCGGAGTTTGATTGTTTCCAGAGGTGAATGCAAGATATCTCTCATCACTGAGCGCAGCAGAGTAGAACTCACAGGCGGCGGCGGAGGCGGAGGTGACCAACATCGGTGCAGCATGGGCACTGGCACCGGGTAAGGCGGCGGGACGGAGACGCCGGTGGTGACGCCGGCGACGGCGAGAGACTGGAAAGGAGCAACCTTTCATGGTTGGACCGTGAATGGCCTAGTAAGCAGCGTATGCAGTGGCCCCCACTCCATCAGCCCAACTCCTGGGCCCTGTGGGTCACCCGAAATAAAATGGCGATTGAGAAAAAATTTCCTAACTCACCCATTGATGTCATCTACTCGGCGATTTCATTGATGCAGAGATGGAGTATGCTGCTTAAGGAGAAAGACAGGAAGCAAGTCATGCGGATCAGAGAGGCGATTCTGGGCTGGATCAAGACGTTTACACCAACTTTAGTGTCGATGGATGTAATAGAACTTTAGAGGCTCCTGTTCTTTTTTCTCTTCCTGTCGTGTGCGTGAAGGTTGCTGGTGGCCCCAGCGTGCTGTTGAACTACCTGTCGTGTTGGCTTTCTTAAAAGCCGAGTTATGAAATAACCCTTTTAAAAAAAACTCATTTGAACTTGTTTGGACTGGAGAACGAAGAAAATAAATGAACATATTATTTAACATCCCAAGAAATAACTGAACATGTTCACCAACTTCCGATTAGCCAGAGTTATTTTAGCTTAGGCCGTTGACTTCTTCCATATTGCTGCGTACGAGTTCTGCCACCCTACACATACTACTATACAACTATACATCCTTTCTAGGCCTTTTCCCGATCAACTACTCCAATGCCTATATTGTACTGTAATATTATACGTATAGGCTGACCAGTACTGTAATATTACGACGTTGACCAGTTGTACGAATACATGCTTTCCGGCATACCGCGTCCATTCGCTTGCTTGGTGTAACTGCCCTTCACCCTGGCAGTGCTCCTGTCATTAAGCCCAGAACAAGTTCTCAGGCCAGTCCCTTGTTTAGTTCCCAAAATTTTACACCAAATTCACTATGTAAAAAGAAGATTCTCCATCACATCAAAATGTCGGCGCATGCATGGAGTACTAAATGTAGATGAAATAAAAAACTAATTGTACAGTTTGGTTGTACTTTGTGAGACGAACGTTTTGAGCCTAATTAGTCAATGTTTGGACATTTTTTACCAAATACAAAAAAAAAAATGCTACAGTATGCTACAGTGGTGAAATAGTAACTCTGCCCGTCCCGAATCTGGGAACTAAACACGGCCTAGGGCCTAAAGTACTCGCTACGCCGTCCCACACTAGAACTGCAACGCCTGCTCCGCTTGGTCCACTGCGAAGGATGAGTAGTCTGCTATATAGTCCAGAGAGGATAAGGAAAAGAGTATGAAAAACACGTAATATTGTATTTCGTTTCTTATATTGCAAGTAATATATATAGCGTAGAGTAAAGTTGATCTCATCTACTGTCATTACCATCTCAGTCGGCGACCTGCATCGAGGTCGCTGACAACTTGGTATCAGCTCATTAAGCCTCGGGCTCTACCCACGTTGGCTCAGCGCCGACGACCCACCTCCACTACACCCACTATCAGAAGACCCATGGTGTCATGGAGCCCAACATCACCAAGACGTTCGAGCGGATCTCGACTTGCATTTTGCCGAGCATTGGGATGTCCTGGAGAAGCGCGTCAATGAGGCTCAAGCCACGCTCCAGGAACAGGATCTCGACATTGACGGTCGCCTCGAGTTGCTGGAGCAGTTCGCTTCCTCGCAGCACTCGGTGGCGGTGGTGGCGGACAATTGGGGCCTCCACTTCGAGGAGCGCGCCATGGATCTGAAGCAGCGCTTTGGCGAGATCGAGCTCGTCTGCTTCAAGGAGTGCTGACACGAGCAGGACGACCGTGTGGAGGGTTGAAGTCCGCTGTCGGGGAGCTGTAGTCATGGTGAGTGGACGTCGATGGCTCCATCTCCGGCACCATCGTCTGCGAGCAGTCCATCCCCAAGCCGTCTGAGAGTGCCTTGTGCCACATCGTCCCGACGGCATCGCACACCCACCTGCCGATCACTAACCAATTGGCCCTATGGGCACTGCGATGCATCACCGCCATAAGAGAAGGGCTATGGGTTGCTCGCGACCGTAGCCCTGACCCCGTCCAATGGTATGTTCAAATTCCCCAATCCACCTCTGTTCTATCCTCCCTATCCTCCCCAATTTCCTCCAATTCCGCCCAATCCGAACCCTCCTCTGCCCAATTTCTTCCAAAACCCTCACCCCCTATTATCCACTGAATCCCCCTACACATTCCCAATCCCTAAGCAATCATGTGTCCCAGCCACAATCTCATCCACCTGCATCCTACCTCCAACCTCACCAACCTTAATTTCCACCATATCCACCTAACCAGCCTTACCCATACCCACAAACTCATTATCTCCACAATCAACCCCCTTCAAACCACTCCAATCATCTCGGACAATTACCTAAAATTATTTTTCACCATTTGATGGCACCAATCCTCAGTTGTGGATCTCTCGAGCTAAGTACTATTTTGAAATGTATTCAGTTCATCCTTCCATGTGGCTACGTGTATCCACCCACCATTTCAATGATGTTGTTGCTCGCTGGCTTCAGTCTGTCAAGCCCCAGCTCCTACACATTTCCTAGGACACATTTACAGCCATGATTCTACAACTTTTCAATCATGACCAGCACCAGTCTCTGTTGCGTCAGCATTTCCACATCAGGATGACTTCCACCACAGTTGATTATGTCAATCACTACATCGCGCTAGCTGAACAACTGTCTGCATATCATCCTAAACCTGACCAGTTTACCCTCACTACCCGATTCATAGATGGCCTTGCTGATCCTATCTGTGTTGTTGTTCTTATGCACAAACCTTGCAACCTGGATTCTACCTGCTCCCTCGCCTTGTTGCAGGAAGAAGTGATAGAGTCGTCTGAGCCGTCTCACCGCAAGGACTTCAAGAGGCTGGACACCTTTTCTTACACCAAGCGAAGGTCATTTCGTTCCAATGCCCAACCACCTGTTCCTATGAGGCCTGGGTTGTTTCGGATGACCGCAAGCCTCCTGAAGACAGGCGTTTAGCATCGTGTGGGCCTTCGGTTGATGACAAGTTTTTCTTCCCTGCGCTCTTATAGAAAAGCTCAGGGCCTTTGTATGTGTTGCGGAGAGAAATGGGTGCCCGGTCACCGCCGTGCCGCACAGCTAGTTACATGCAATGTAGGAAGTCTGGAACTTGTGTGAGCTGGCCTACTCGAGGATGATCCTCCAGCTGAACCTGAGCATTAAGAAGTTCCCAATGAAATACACCAGGTTTGTTGCATGTTGTCCTACGAAGCTGCTTCTGATGTTTTGGCTCTAGGTTCTGATGTTCCTGCTCCATAATTAATTCAGTTGCATAGTGATATTCAGGGTCATCCTATTCTGATTCTGATTGACTTTGGAAGTACTCACTCGTTCCTCAACGAGGTTGTGGCCGCTAAGTAGTAGGGCGTTCAACAATTGTTGGTGCTTGTTTCTGCCTACGTTGTTGATGGCGCACTCTTAAGTTGTTCTGCTATTATTCTAGTTACAAAATGGTCCACCAATGGCCACAATTTTCATTCCACCCTCAAGATTTTGCCTCTGGAAACATTTGATTTAATCCTAGGAATGGATTGGTTATCAACTTTTTCACCTATGCGGGTTAACTGGCATTTGAAGCGGATGGTTATTCCTTATGGTCGGTCATCGGTCACTCTTCAGGGTATTATAAATGAATCTTCTCAGTGTTCTATTACTCAGATCTTCCACATAACAACAACTTGCTAGGACAGCCCTCTAGTGGAGCACCCACTAGCTGTGCAGCGTATGTTGCAAACTTGCAACAATATGCTTCTTTGTTCCAAGAACCGTCTGAGTTGCCTCCTAGGTGTGCTTGCGACCATGCCATCCCCCTCATTCATGAGGTGCAGGCGGTGTCAGTGAGGTAGTATCAGTACTCTCCTGTCGTCAAATATGAAATTGAAAGCAAGTGGTGATCTTTTGTAGGTTGGCTTCATCCGACCCAGGTCTAGTGCCTTCTCTTCTTCAGTGTTGTTGGTCAAAAAGAAAGACAAGACTTGGTGTATGTACATTGATTACTGAATGCTCAATGCCATGATAGTGAAGAGCTAGTTTCCAATCCCTGTGATTCATGAACTCCTTGATGAGTTTCCTCTGCTAAATGGTTTTCCCTATCTGGACCTTCGTGCTGGCTTCAACCAAATTCGTCTGGCACTTAGAGAGGAGTTCAAAATGGCATTTTAGACTCATTGAGGTCACTTCGAATATGCTGTCATGTCCTTTGGCTTAACTGGAGCTCCCAACTCTTTTCAAGGGGCAATGAATGTCATTCTCAAGCCTCTCCTTCACAAGTGTGTGATTGTCTTTTTTAATGATATTCTTATGTACAACTAGTCTCTAGAAGACCACCTCCTCCACCCATAGTAGGTGTTTGACCTTTTGGCCAAAGACCACTGGCTAGTTAAGCTTAGTAAGTGCTACTTTGCGCAAGAGTCTATCTCATCTGGGTCATACAATCAGCGCTCAGGGTGTGGGTACTGACCCATCTAAAGTGGAAGCAATAGATCTAGCCACAACCAAACAATGTCAAGGAACTCCGTAGTTTCCTAGGGTTGGCCGGTTACTATAGAAAGTTCATTCAAAATTTTGCAGTCCTTGCTCGCCCCTTGCATGATCTTCTCAAGAAGGGTACAATTTTCCTATGGACAGATCCTCACCAGCAAGACTTTTTGGCCTTGAAGTCAGCCCCTGTCCTTTCCCTGTCAGATTTTAGCAAACCATTTCGAATCCAAACCGATGGTCGCTCATCCGCCGCCCCCCTTCTTCCTCATCGACTGACCCTTTTGTGAAGGGAACACTTTTCATGTTGCGGTTGAGTGACTGTGATGTTGCATTAGCTTTGTTCTGGCGTTTCAACAAACTATGTTTTGTGGCAGAACCTCCTAAATAGTATGGCCCACACGCACCCGTCATTGCCGCAACAGCTTCTGACAGCCATGCATGTGACCCAGACGACCTAGAAAGCTCTGTCGGGTCTCCTCAGGAAACCCGAATCATCCACATTTGACAACTCATACCAGGATCAACAAAGGAGTAACTACAATATTACAACATTTGATACAAAACATTTAAATTTTGTATAAAAACTTGAAAAACTTTAAATACCAAGTTTGTTCATCTCAATGAGAGCAAGAAAGTTGCTTTTTGGACCATAGCCAAATTATGTATAGATTTTG
>DXKC01009337.1:0-16167 GCA_031170775.1 Cymbopogon citratus
TGTCTGTTCTCCTCGGGTTGTTTTTCTTGTGCTGCGAGTGCTTTCTGCTGCTCCTTTTCTTTCTCTTGATTTTTGAGTGCTGTGAGTTCTTCTACGAGTTCTTCAATCTTCTTTTGCTTAGGGTTCTTCGCTGCCTTGTGTTCTTTTTTCTTCTTGTTGTATTCGCTGAGTGCTGCTCTGTACTTGTTCCATATCTCCTTTCTTTGCTTAGCGTGGTTCTTTCTTCCCAACTTGAGCTTGTTCTTTTTCATCCTGGCTTGTTTTTGTTCGTCAGTTTCATTGTTGTCGCCTTCATCGTCTTCGCATATGTTGCCTTCCGACTTGTCTGATGAGCGCACGTTTGTGATTTCTGGTGCAATTAAGGGTTGTTCAGCTACTTCTGCCATGTAGATCGTGTACTTCTTTTGGCTTCTCTTCATCCATCGTGGGAGTTCTTCTTATTTTGAGTCACTTGATCTTTCAGAGTTTGATGTCTCAAGTTCTTTCCCTTCTTGGAATGGCAAGTACTCTTGGTGGTCTTGGTTCTTTTCATATCCTGAATTGTTTGGCCAATGTACCACGCAGTCTTGAGGTGTTACTGTCATCATCAATCCCTGTTGAGGTCCTTCAAGGTATATGCTTTGGTCGGTAGTCATGCACTTCCTGTTGATCTCTTGGATGATCGATGCAGAGTTCTTGAGCCCCATTGGAAAGGTCTTCTTTGGGTGAAACCGACACAGGGTCGGGTTCGGCTTTGAGTCGTACTCCTTTACAATGTTTGTGCGGTCTTTGAATTGGACTGTGCTTCGATCTTCCATGTAGTAATCCACTTCTGTTTTGGCTTCTGCTTCGTATCCGTCTTGCTTTTCTGGTTGAATCCGGACACGGAGTTTTTTCATCTTTTCGATGAGTTTCTGTTTGAAGAGTTCTGCCTCTTCCTAGGGCGTTGGTTCTTTCAGCAGTTGGCTCTGCAGCTTACCGTCGTTGTCTGCTTGATAGATCCAAGACCCGAAGACGAAGGTTGTTCCGGCTGGGTATAACATCTTGAGGTCGAGGTTCGCCGAGCTCTCGAGAAAATTTTCATTAAAAGCCCCTACCTAGCGCGCCAGCTGTCGATGTTTTACCACCGGCAGCCTGCCACAGGGGTATTGCGGCAGTTGTTCGGGCTTCGGTGAAGTGTGGAACTCAGCAGTGCATGCAAAAGGACAAACGTTTATACTAGTTCTGGCCCTCGAGGAAGTCGAGTAACAGCCTTACATCCAGTCTTAGGCATGAGCCTGTTTGCATTGTATTCCTGTAAGTTGTCGAGTCTGGCGATTATAATGCGCGTTGTTGTTCGCATGTTATGTCTAACTTTTTTCTCTCAATAGACCTTTATAGTCCAGGTGCTGTTGAGAGTCCTTCGGCTCCTAGTCGGATACAAAGATAGAGTCCTATGTGGAGAGCAACAATGCTTCGCATCTAACTAGGATAGGAGACTATTGCATGTAGCTTTATTTCATGTCTTGGTTCCTGCTACCTTGTGGATCCATCAGGCGGGTCCACTCTTCTGGGTTCTGCCTAGCTAAGGACCCTGGGGGGTCCCATATCGACACCATGTTTGTCCAAGCTTTTAAGCACTTGTAAGAAAGATTTGGACAAGCATCACAAATTCAGTTTTGGTAGGATTAGCTCCCCCCTACATGTGTGCATCGAGTTTGGATTGAAAGCTTTGCGCATGATAGGTTTGAAAGTTGTGGGAGGGTAATTCTACCAAAATAATGCTAAGTGTAAACACATGGCTTTTTTCATAGCCATTGTGTAGTGTCTTTGTGTGTGATGAGTGATTGTCAACAAGGTCCAACACTTGTGGTTAGTCGGTTGATGGGTGGTTCTGCTAATCCCGGGCACATGGCATATTGTGTCGAAACGGTGTCTCTTGGCTTGTATTGTGCAGGTGTAGAGTCCAGAGGCGGTAGTGACGGTCGGGAGAAGGTCAAGCGGGCGTGCCGTGCTGACGGACCGGGTGCAGTGAAGGGCGGACGTGGTGCTTGGACTGAGGGACCAGACGACCGAGTGCTAGCCGCGGTGGCTGATACTTGGGACATCGACAAGTGCAAGATAGCAAGTACAGCGGTGTGCTGGTATGGGGTGATTAAAAGAATGATCTCACTAGAATTCGCTGCACAAAAAGAAGTTATTTTGTTCGAGAATGACTAGGATGATGTGCCCACTGCCAGTACCAGCAGAGGCAGAGGATATAGTAAGGATCAGTTTGGGGTTATTAATATTAATACTACTCAGAACATGTATGGGAATGAACCCTATATTCTAGCGACACAGGTAGAACAGTTATTTTATGTGAATCCGGTAAACAAACCTGGTTGGAGAAGTGTTATTGCGATGAAACCAAGGGACTTGTTAGCCATGCCTGAATTAGAATTAGAGGACTCAATTGATGTCGGTATCCAAGGCATTAATGATGGTTTACTCGGTGGACAAGAGGATTAGACGAATTGGACAAGATCAGACAAGGAAGGCACAACCGGGGATGTCGTTGTTATTGCTCAAGTGCAGGTCGACGCAGTTGATGAACCAGACCATGCGGCCTTATTAGATGACGATGAAGATGAGGAAGATGACATGTGCATTGAGGATGGAGTTGATGCAGCAATTGTTTCTGATGTAGAATTCTGAGAAGATGACTTTTTTATTTGATTACTCTTATACAATTTTGTTTGGGTGTGAATAAACAATTTATTTCCATGATATTGGATGTATCCTAGTTCTTCTATTAATTATCCCAGTTGTTGCACTAGTTGTTTTCTGTTATTTTTATTTTTGTTAGGCGTGCCAAGAAATAATTTATTTTACACCACAACTGGAGTGATGAACCAGTTGTTGTGGATTCATACCAAAAAACCATTCAACATGTACAGAATCACATACTATGTCACAATCAAGTGTTTTTTGAACCACTTTGTCAAAACTGGTAAACGATCCCTATAAAACACATAGAAGCTATTTATCGATAAACATTACCCAACATCATTAGATCAGGTACTTTAGTACAACACTAAGTAGAACAATTCCAACACAAACAAAGACCAGATTCATTTTCCACATTAGGTGGCCCAAATTTTTCTCCAGGTCCTTCATCCCCTCGTCCATTGTAGGTTCATCACTTCCCTCTATCCCTTCTTCCAGATCCTCAAGCTCCTCACACATGATGACAACCACCTTCTTATCAATCAAGTCATCTAAGTACTCCTTCTGAAACTTATAGTAGCCACATAATTTGGGATTCTACAAAAAAGTTGGAACTACAATAGTTAACACACAGATTATGCAAATAGTGGTTGACAACAGTTAGCAAGACAGCTTCACTTACCCCATTCGGCACTTGATAAAGCTCCTACCCTTGTTTCGAGTCTCCGACACAGCACGAAGCTCGATCACACGAGCGAGGTTGCAATCTGGACACTTAACTAGGGGAAGCCCAGTTTCTTGACCTACCGGATATGGTGCAGCATGCGCGCCCCAGGAACTGATGGCTCGTCATTCCTCCCTCCTCGATGCCCTACTCCCATAGGATGAGTGATCTTCCTTGTGCGCCGCCATACCTCCAGAGCAAACACCAACGTCAGGCGACGAGCGAGCAGGGGACGACGACTGCGGTGGGCGCGATTGGGGAACAAAATATCAGGCGGATTAAGGACTTGTTGACACGTGAATGTCACGCCAACACACTTACGTGAGGCCCGAGAGAATTGAAGATGAAGCAGAAGGCTCCAAGATCCTCAAGACCTCGAGGCAATGCTGATTAACCGGAAGCGTGCCAGCCAATTTGACCTACAATTGACAAGGAGATAAACTAGATCAAATTATGGAACCTACCGGTGTGATTCTAGACAGTTCCGAGATATATGGCCAAATTATAGCCAATGAATAAGGAAAACTAACTAGAGAGTTAGCTCCATGCAATGTAATAATAAAAGGATAAAGATGTAAACAGAACAGGCTATAAAGATGTGTAATTTATGGTGTATTTTACTTAGCCAATCGTGTTTAATCAATATCAATCATGAGCAGATAGCATGCAAGCAATAGTATTAGATAGATAAATCTAGCCGATGGTCGATACAAACAGGCTATTCGTGTAAGTATAACTGGATCGACTAGATAGCCGATATAGGGTCCATGAAGCAGGAATAAAACATGTTTAAAAGTAAACAAGCAAATCGACCAACCTAGATTGATCTCAAAAACCTATTTAAATCTAAGGCACTTTTAAACCCACAACATGTAACGATCAAGATTAGATAGGGATTGGCCAATGAAAGCATGATTCAAGCATATAATAGATCCAAACATGATAATCACTTGAATTTGATAAAATAAGGCCAAATCTACTAATCTTAGACCGAGCAATGATATTGTTACAATAAATAAATCATTATAAACAAACAATATCGATAACTTAATGAATCTATTAGTTTGCCAAGCTAATAGAGCCGATAACTAGACCAATCACATAGATTCAGAGATCGGACAAGCCATTGCAGCCTGAACCGATAAGATAGATCAAAAAGATAACTTGCAATAGTAATTAGATAAGCAGGAAACCGCTCTCCACATCAATCACAACCTATCTAACGTTTTTGCTGCAATCTCCCACAAATAAAAAGAAAGAAACGAAGACTTATATTTTCGTGCATTAATCTTCCGTTGATATTTTTGGGTCTGCCTCCGTGCGACCTGTCGTCCGTGCGGAAATAAGAACTAGGAAAGAAGATCAATCACACAAAAGGAAAGGCTCCTGCATGTTGCTAATCGTGTGGCCTGAGTCAGACTGCCCTTAATTGTGCGGCTAATTAAAGTAAATAATTGCAGCTAATTATAGAAAGATCCGGCGCCCTCTCACTTCCTGACTTCCTGTGCGATCCTGCCTTCCCACCCTTTCCACGGACGCATGCTTTCTCCTCCAATCATCGGATCCGGTCTGCCTTCCCCGCTGCGATACCTCGCCGCACGCCTGCGTCCGCAATCATCGGAATTTGGCCTTCCTTCTCGATCCCTTAGCTCGGTCGCGAAGTCCCTGCAACCACCTCATCGACCATTGCCGTCACCACCATCGCAAACTCCCTGCAACCGCCGCCACCAGCCAGTGTCCTCGCCCACCGTCGGCGGCGCCCACCATCATCGGCGAAGTCACTGCAACCGCCGTCGCCACCGACGTCGCACGCCACCCACAATCTGCGAAGTCCCTGCAATCCAAAAAAACAAGCGAGATTTGGGGAGGGAGACCTAGGTGTGCACAGGGCAAGTGCCACCTGCCGCGGCACCCGGAAGGGGCTCCTCCGCCTCCACCAGGGGCGGCGCGGGGCGGCCACGATGGCTGCGCGTTGCAGTGCCCGGCGTTCGTCTTCGATTCTGACACCACCGGCCCGCCTCACCATCCCCACCTCCAATCTGCTGCCATCTCGGGACCGATGCGCTCGCGGCTGCCTATGGGCGAGGTTCATGGCGACCTTCACGCCCACATGAGTACTACTTGTTCCTTGGCCTAGATCGGGTCAGATTGTGATTTGTGATTATCCATTTCCATGGATTCGTTTGCTTGGTGTGATTCACTTTTCAATCTAGATTAATCTGCGCAGGAAGCTCTATGTGAAAGTTGGCACCATTAGGTACGTCGATCATGGTAAAGCCACTTTCACAATCTCTCTGATTCATGAAAAGAAGCAATGTTCCGTTTTCATGAACACAATATTAGTATGTTGTGGCTGCGCTTATGGATATCATCATTTCTAACTATTATAATGCAGATTTCTTATCGTTTAGGCCTTTTTTGCCTGTTGTGTTCATACGAGATATATATTGCAACAACAGTTGAAGTTATTGAGAAAGGGGATGTATTTTGATAGCCATGAGGATATTTTTCTTGAAACGATAACCATGAGGATAATACCAGCAGTGATGGTGGCAATGGATTGAAGGGGATAGGGATTAAGGTGTTTTGTGGAACAACAATATTGGGATTCTCTAGATGAAATTGTTCCGGCATGAATTTTGTTGTTACTGGATGTATCATATGATAGTAGAAATTCATGCTAGAACAGTGGAACAGACCACTAAGTTTCTACTACTTGGAAAATTAAGTTCTGTTGTCCCAGGGCTTTGGGATGATTTTGCAGAACATGTAGTTATACCTACATGGGTTCTTGCAAACTTGGATATAGCATTAAATCTGAATCACACTCTGGATTCAAGAACATGATAGCGAAGCAGCCGAAAGAACTCTTAAGTGGCATGGAACTCTAGTGTGTTTCGCTCATAGAAGGCTCAAAATTTGGCCTTGGCTCCATCAGCTACCTGCACTTTTTTACATTTTAATAATAGTCTACTTGGCCCCTTCATCCTCCTGCTAGGACTAAGACAAGTTCAAGCTATTTTTTTATTGGTTAAGTCCTCACTAGATACAGTTTCTGTTAGGTGTGTAACTGTTATCACAGTATCTCAATTTTTACCATATTTAGTGAATTGTATTTGTCAATGAGTTGTTGCTTTAATAAAAAAAGATAATCTTTTATACCTTCCATTAATTGGTATTAACTATTGAACACAGCAATAATTGGTGTTTACTATTAAATACTGAATGCAGTGCTCTAACTAACCATAACAGGAGCCCTATGCTTCTCTGAGTAGCAATGCAGGGGCTTCATTTTTTTCTTCTTTATGGAGCATCATCACAGGCTCAAGCACACGTGAACGGCAATTTGCAAAATTCAATCATGAGTAAGGATAACACATACAAATTCTGTTCTTGGAGCTCTCCAGAGTCTTGTGACATTTGATAGTGTTTTAAACTGCTAATATGGTTAACTGACTAGATATGCCTCTGTTGATCTTTCTTGGAGTTCAGTTAGCTACCTGTCGACATTATAGCAGCCCTGGTTGCATGTCATAATTAGTGTAGTTGATGCATCTACTTTGCTTCTTTAATGGATATGTGTGGATTTTTTTTGTCCTTGAGTATCTGCTCAACGTTGAGGAGGCAAAATGGACCATATATGTGACAGAT
Source organism: Cymbopogon citratus (assembly GCA_031170775.1). Taxonomy (NCBI): domain Eukaryota; kingdom Viridiplantae; phylum Streptophyta; class Magnoliopsida; order Poales; family Poaceae; genus Cymbopogon; species Cymbopogon citratus. The sequence continues at coordinate 7,043 of DXKC01009337.1, forward strand.
GTTGGTTAGCCGCAGCACTTTGACATGTTTTTCAATGTAAGCGATGAATGACACAAAGATGTTTTTCATTTATTGTGTTTTTATTGAAGCTTCTCTTGCCTTTCTACAGGCTGCAAGGATGGCCAGTTGGCTCCCAAATCCAACTGAAAGGATAGATCAAAGCCTCCTTAAGCCGCTGCAGTTTACCTTCTCTATTTCAGTCAGTTTCCTTTGTACTTCCTTGATTTTTTTTCTTTTCTTTCATGTGTGTACTAACTGATGATGTTCAGAGGGTATCTGCATCATGGGTCGTGACAAGCTGCAAGGGTAGCTCACCTATGTATGGATTCGTAGAGGATTTTAACAACCAGGAAAACATTGTCTAATGTCTACCCATGTGTTGATGTGTAGAACAGTGTACTGATCATTAGAGTATGAAAAATGATCCATTTTAGCAAATCGTATCACAAGATTGTCAACTATGCTTTGTTAATGTGTAGTTAGCTCTGATAGATGGAATGTAATATGAAATCTTTTATTATTTTTAGCTGACAAATAGTACATTGACATCAGGCTTATATATAGTCTTTTTTTAAATAATGTTGAATGTATATCACAATATATCTTTGCTTTTTTAAATAACATTTTGTTGAAGCATGTATACATCTTTTAGATGTCTTGTCATTATAACAGGAATAGGATATTACAGCTATGATATATTTGTATTGATTTTTTAGTCTTTAAGTCGCTCCTGTAGAAAAGTTTGAATGCAAGTTTATTATTCTCGTTGCAACACATGGGCATATAAGATATTTATTTTTATATATGCTAGCTGGAAAAATATATAGTATTGTGTGCATTTGAAACCCGTAGCAACGCACGGGCATGAACCTAGTATGCACAAATAAATAGGAAGCCACTCTCCACATCAATCACAGCCTATTTGTGAATACTACAGGGTTTGACAATACTTACAAGCAAACAGGAAGCCGCTCTCCACGTCAATCATAGCCTGCTCGAAGGTCTCGTCGAGAATCTATGTTACGTTACTTCTACTCCTACTCCTATGATTTGTGGCGTGATAGCCGGTTGTATATTGATCATGATGATGAATATTACAATGATTGGAGCTTTATATTTATAGCCTGGGTGAATAAGAGTTCTGTTCTAAAACAACTAGAAACTAATAAACTATGGTAAATATGATAAATTGGACTCCAATCTTTCCCTTCTGGTGGAATCCGACGTGTCTTCCCTTTTTGGCCGGCCCGGATGCGGTCTCCTCCCATATCTGCGTTTAGCCGATATGCTCGTCACGATGCCACCTCGGCTTTCTTTCCCTTCGGTCAACTGCTGCCACATCAGCTTTGACTTGTCTGACACCTAGTCCCATGTACAATAATCTTCTTACCAAAATTTGGTGTCAACAGGACTAGGCCGAGCATTATCTAAAAAAGGACTAGGCTGAGACGATTGCCTGTTGACCTATATAGAGGAATAGAAATTAAAGTGCAACCACGCAAGACTTCATTGCAATAGACGTGTACCAGTTGCGACGACTATGGCCAGTATTACAACCACGCCAAAATGGTGGCAATATGTACATGATATTGCATCTTGCAGCAAGAAAGGATGCAATAGCCACCTAGCTATTGCCACAATGCACCAAGAATGTTGCAACCTAAATCAATGGTTGTGATATTGCCCTTCATAAGCAACCAAAGCTAATATGGTTGCCATAGCACCTTGCTATTGCAACACACAAAATGATAATGCAACTCAAAATTTTGTAGCAGTACAACGACCCAATTGCAACATAAATCCTTAAAATGGGTGCATTATCTACTCCTTGTTGCCACCAAAACAAAAGATATCGCAACACAATTTGAATGTAGCAATATGCACCCATATTACTACCAATTTAGTGTTTGGGTGTCATAGTACCCCCCCTATTGCAACCAAATGAGTGGTGTTGCCTAAGTGTTTTGTAGCTAAAGGGTGAAAACCTTGTAGTGACCCACATGCAACAAGGAGTTTATGAGCTTGCTCTCCCTACTTGTGTGCTTCTTTAAAATTTTAATTTACCCCTTTCTAATCTCTTTTCACCTTCTTTTTGTGACTTATCTCTCCCCCTTTGTCATTGATTACTAAAAAGGTATAGTCCAATTGTGGAGAGTAAGTGACATTAGTTTTTTTGGTGAGGTAGAATCAAATTTGGTCCAATCTAGATGGCTTGCCAAAGAAATTCAATTCGGTTTGAACCAAAGACAAGCTTCTTCACACCTCACTAGAAGGGTTATCTTGCCTATGTTAAATTAAACACTTATAGCAAGTTCTCTAGATTCAACACTAGGATTGCAAGCCCACAAATATGTCATATGCCACCACTAGATCATACAAGCAACGAAGCAATAGTGGTACCATATGTCCATCAAATTCATTTGATTTTTTATGAATGCACTTAGAATGCAACGTGTATGTCTATATGAGCTAACAAGTCCTAATATCACATGAATGACATATCAATACAATTTCACCTTGCTTTATCGAAGGAGAGGATGTCATCAAGTGGGTGGGGTGCATTCAAATCATGTTTGAGAAGTCAAGAATATTCAACTCATTCCTTAGCTTGCAAAACCTCTTCTCATCAAGTGGCTTGGTGACTATATCGGCAAGTTGATCATCAGTGCCCACACTTTCAATAGAAATATCACCCTTTTGTTGATGATCTCTTATGAAATGATGCCTTATGTCAATGTGCTTTGTTCTTCCATGTTGAACCGGGTTTTGTGTCATTTTGGTTGCACTTTCATTATCACATAGCAATGACACTTTCTTGAAGTTCAACCCATAATCCTTCAAAGTTGATTTCATCCATAGCAATTGTGCACAACAACTACCGGCACTCACATTTTTGGCTTTGGCGGTAGAGATTGCCACGGTATTTTGTTTCTTTGAGGACCATGACATAGAGATCTTCCAAGTAGTTGACAAGGGCCACTTGTGCTCTTTCTATTGATCTTACTACTCCCGTAGTCAGAGTCCGAATATCCAATCAACTCAAATCTTGACCCCTTGGGATACCATAGTGCGAACACATGGCTTTTTCCATAGCCACTGTGTAGCGTCTTTGTGTGTAATGAGTGATTGTCAACAAGGTCCAACACTTGTGGTTGGTCGGTTGATGGGTGGTTCTGCTAATCCCGGGCATAGGGTATATCGTGTCAAAACGGTATCTCTTGGCTTGTGTTGTGCATGTGTGAAGTCCAGAGGTGGTAGTGACGATTGGAAGAAGGTCAAGTGGGCGTGCCATGCTGACGGACCGGGTGCGGTAAAGGGCGGACGTGGTGGCTTGGACTAAGGGACTGGGCGATCGGGTGCTAGCCGCGGTGGCTGACACTTGGGACATCGACAAGTGCAAGATGACATGGCAGGGGATGCGTGTGTGGCACGTCGCGGCGGTTTGGTGGTTTGTCCTCAAAACCATCGATGACGGTTTGGTGGTTTCGTCTCAAAACCATCGGTGGGGGATGCATGTGCGGCACACTACTTGTGGAGGTGGGTTTCATGGATTTGGGCCTCAAAACCCGGGTTAGTCCTGGGGCAGACGGACAGCATGTGACGGCATTGTATGGATGCAAGGCTACCAGTGAGGAAGGTGCGGTGGCCGTCAGATAAAGTTATCAAGAGGTAGAATAGAATGTCGTCGGGTAGTTTAGTTTAGCTCAAGTTATCTCAAAGGCATTTCGGGGATGTCCAAATATATCCCTTAAATAGAGGTGGAGTCCCCCTTCTCCATCTTACCTCTCCCATTTTTTGTTTTCTCCTTGTAGGGTCTAGGTTTTCTTCTCCTCCCTAAGGATTTGCTAGAGAGAGGTCACCGAACTACTTGTTCCTTATGTTCGTAGGAAGCAAACCCCTTAGAGTGTGCGTGCCCTCTAGGCTTTTGGAATCATGGCTTGAGTTTGTGATGGAATCGTGTTCTTGGTGTTCTTCACGAGTTCATCTTTTGTCCCTCTAAGAACTTTATGATTTCTTTGTTTCTAGAGCTTTTTGATTCGAATCTTTTGCACTGACTTGATCTATGAAGTGAGTAGAGGCTTTCCACCACAGGAATTGCTCTGAAACCTCACGAGATCAAAGATCCATGGATTTCTTGCTCTAGGTCTCCTAAGATCCATTTTTCTCCTTTTCTTTGGTTTCTCTTGATTTACTCCGATCCGAGCGATGATCTCTTAGAGATAGCTCCCCAACTGCATCTGCAACCTACCTTTCAAATTTGGTTACAGTTGGACTTGATTTGGAGAAGTTTTGAGAATTTTGGGGTCTTGCCCGAGGCTGGCCGCACAAACCGGCGAGGCCAGTTGGGGCACTCGGCTAAGTCGGTTGACCCGGCTAGGCTGACCAGCCAGGCCGACTAGGCCGACTCGACCCGGGCTCTACAGCACAGCTGGCTAGGCCGACTGGCACTGTCGGCTAAGCCGGGTGCCAGAACCGTCGACTGGCGTGCTGCCAGAACTGCTTTGAGGTGATTTGGAATTTCCAATCTCTGTTTCGAGTGCTGTTCGTTCCTACGGGTTGCTGTTCTTGCATAGAACTTTTCTATTCAATGCTGTTTGGTGTTTAGGGCAAGGTGACAAAGCCGAGGACCTCCATCTCATCTCTTTTGAGAAGAAAACTTTGAGGCTCCCATTCACCTCCCCTCTGGTCGCCGTTACCGGTCCTTTAATTGGTATCGGAGCCAGTATAGGATCACTTCCACCTTAATCGGTTCGTGATCCATAGAAGGCGACAATGGAGCGAAAATCTAGGAAACCACCACCTTTTGATGGGAAAAACTACCCCTACTGGAAGATTCGCATGTCCGTGTTTCTTCAGGGGATTGATTGGCTTGCTTGGGAAATGTGTGAAGATGCCAACTACGAGGTGCTCAATGCTCGCGTGGGTCGAGAACAGATTGACCAACACAACGCGAACAACAAGGCCCATAGCATTTTGTTCGAGAGTCTTTCTGAGACTGAGTTTGAGCGTGTTTCTGACTGTCGTACTGCTCATGAGATCTGGTCGAGGCTTCCAAACTATTATGAGGGAACTCCTCAAATCAAGACCAGACTCTATAAGACGTACAAGCGTGAGTATGAGAACTTTTCTCAGCATGAGGGTGAGTCGGTTGATTCTTTGTTTGCTCGTCTTCAAACCATTGTGAACAAAATGAAGGCAAACAACCCACAGATGCCTTATGACGATCATGGGATAGCTCTCAAGTTACTATATGCTCTATATCGAAAGGTATAGGATGTGAAAGTTTCGGCTATTCTTGAGTCGCCAAACTACTACACTCTCACGGTGGATGAGCTGTTCAGCAAGCTCAAGTCCACAGAGATTGACCTCCAGACGCAGACGAAGATCAAGAATCTGTCTGCCCTGACTTCCTTCATGGCTTTGGTCTCAGGTAAAGCAAGTTACAGGTTTTTGGACACTTCACACTTGTCTTTTGCCTCGTCTTCTTTGTTGACTGTCACAGAGGAGCAGCTGGAGTGCCTTGGAGACGACGAGCTGGCGTTGGTGGTCGGTTGGTTCTCGTGGTTTCACAACAACCGCCTGAATCACCGATGTGGTGGCAAGAAGGAAGGCTGTTTTGGGTGTGGAGACCCCGACCACTTCATCGCCAACTATCCTAAGAAAGACAAGGGCTTAGACAAGTACGACCACTCCAGGTGCAAGGACAAGCAGGAGCACCACTCCTCCAAGCACAAGAAGGAGGAGAACCTCAACAAGAAGGCGTACAGGAGGAAGCTGTTCCCCATGTTCTAGGAGAAGCAGTAGGTGTACATCGCCTCCATGAGCAACTTCAGCGACTCCAACGACAACGAGTTCAAGACTGAGGAGCGCCTCAATGGGATCTGCTTCCACGCTGTCTCCAAAACACGGAGGGTATTGCACCATGGCACTTGGTGATGAGGAGACTAGCGCCGACGATGACTCTAAGGAAGAGGTACCTCCCACTTTTGACTCCCCCCACTACTAAAAATAGTGTTTTGCTTGAAATGCTGTATGATCAAGAGACACATCTTAAGCGTGCTTCTAAGGAAAAGAAAGAACTTTACAGAAAGCTTAATATGGTTCTTGATCAGCTAGAGGAGTCTAGGAAAAAGGAGGTAGTTGTGACTGATGAAACTGATTGCGATGCTTGTGCAGTTCACATGACTAACCTTGCTAATTAGCAATCTAAGTATGCTTCTTTGCTTGAGAATTTTGATGAAGCTGCTGCTCAACCTACTGCTTTAATTGGTTGCAAATCTTGCTCTCTTTTGCGCACTGAGGTAGAGGAGAAAATTGCTAAAATTGCTTTGCTGAGAAGTCCAACTCTGAGTGTATTGTTGCTAAGTGTGCTTGTTGTGAAGCTCTTGAATGGGAACTTAGCAATTGTAGGCATGACAAAGGCAGGGTCGAAGAAGAAAACACATTCCTTTGATCTATGCTGAGCTGGGTGTCGAGAAGTGAGCCCCAGCTGGGAATGATGATGAGTCAGTTTAGGAGGGGAACTGACACATCGGGAGTAGGCTTTGCTATAGGTGGGAAGGGTGCAAGTGTTTTTGGCAAGATTGGTGAGCACAGTGGTTTGAGCCCAAGTGAGGAACCATCCACAGCTCCTAAGTTGATCAAAATGACCCCACCTAAGCTTATCCAGTCCACTGTCAAGGATGGAGTGTTTCAAGAACCTCCCACTATAAGAAATCCATCTTTTTATGACAAAATCCCTCGTGACGGGGCCCGATTTTGTCATATAATGTACCATAATATGATGGAAAAATATGTGTCGTCATAAATTAATGGAAGCCAGATTTTTTTTCATGACGACCTGTTTTTTCCATCACATAAGAGCGGCAAATTTTGTCACAAATTGTCTGACGCCGGAAGACGATTGATGGTTCTGTTTTTGTGACGGCTCATATAGATTTTATGTGATGATATTTGGTCGTTACTAACCTTTTTATCATATGTGACAACCTCTGATGTCATAAAATGCCTGAATAGGAGTTGGATGCTTCAGCCATGTTTGACTTGGAGCATTTGTATCCCACAGAAGCATTGTCCCAATAAATTGATTTTATATTCTGAAAACAGAATCATTGCATATATGGACAACAAATTTCATAACATATATTTGTATGAACAATATAAACTCAATAAATGAGCAAATATTAGAGCTCATATAATATATAAGCAGAGTGCAGTTCAAGCTACAACCTTAAAGGGTACCACATCAATATAATACAGACTAAGTTTGATTCATATTACACATCATCATTGTTGGTGTTTGTTACTGCACACAGAAAGAGATCCGCAAGCGCACAGATACCGATGTAGCTTTCACCCGGGAGTATTCCAGAGTATCGATTTCCACGGGGAACGTGAAGTGTACTAATTAAGGCTCTAAGTGTCCAAGGGTAACTATATGTTTTTGTGGGGAGAGAGAGAAAATATCCTAAGAGTTCTATATATTAATCTAGGAATCAGGGTTACTTTAGGGTTTATTTATTTCAGGACATCAGAGCACTAGCCACAGAAAGGGATGAGAAGGGGGCTAGGAAGGTCTGACTACGGTCCTACAAACACCGATCCGAACGAGGTGGACTACAAAGGCCGTTAGGACTGTCACTATCCTAGGGCTACCACAACAATCTGTGGGATTGGGTGCAATTCCAGGTAATCAAAAGACTAAACACCACATCTAATCTATTAATTACTACTCTAGCGTATCAAAGAACTAGAGCACTCGATGCAAGCGGGAATCCAATAAATAACTTAAAAGTAAATACGGAAAGTAAATAAAGAACTCAGGAATTAAGAATTGAAGAACCTCGAGATTGCTCAAAGACGAACCAGATGCTGCAAAAGTATAAAGTCGAGGAAGATCCGACAGATCCGGCTCCTCCTTAGCGCTCTCCTCTTCTCCCTCCCTCTTCTTGATTACAACTAGATGAACTAGATCTAGAACTAGATGATGAACTAGAACTAGAAGATGAACTAGAAGGTCTAGAACTAGAACATGAACTAGAAGGTCTAGAACTAGAAGATGAACTCGAACTAGACAACTAGACAACTAGAGGGATCTCTACTTCTACTTCTTGATTGAGGGTTGAAACCCTAGATTTGCTCTGGAGGTAGACAACGAGAAGGAGATTAGCTTCATGAGGTCTTCAGGGTCTGATTATATAGTTCGGTGGGGTGAACTGCGGCCTTCGGATCAAACCGACTTGAAACAATGGTTGAGATGCGACATAGAGGTCGGTTGGAGGCCGTCACGCGAAGGAGAGGCCAATTCCAGGTGGGCCCAGGTCGGCCGGCCTAGGGGTGGGGCCGGCCGGCCCCACTTGTAAGCCGCCAGGCTTCGTCTTCGTTCTGGTGTCTTCTGGACTCTTCCACATCCTTCTAGTGCGACTTTCCGATCCGTTTGAGCAAATAGTCGTGTCGTAGTAGGATTCTATCTTTTCCAATTCCTGTTTAAGTCCCTGAAAAATACAGTTTCACCAAAGCTGTGGAATTCTGTCAGATAAAACCCTTCTAAATATATGAGGGATGATGGTTCCGGTGAATTCTAGAAACCTCCCAAGTCATATCCGTCAGGGACTCTCTACGCGGGCTCCGAATATAGCAAATGATAGGTCCGTCTTGATCGTCACGATGAGCTCTTCGCATTGGTGCACTCTAATTCATCATTTGGAATACTTTTATGGGAAAATCAGAGTATATCTACAAAACAAGTGAAAACACCGAAACTCGTGGAAAATCGTTAGTCCAAACCCTATTCTATAGTGATGATATTCATTTTATGCTCTTTTTTATAATTAGTTGATGGCTTATTTTATACATTAATGACCATCAACAATGGTGGTATTCCTTTTGCTGGGCATTCTCTTGGTTCTTTCTTATACGTTCCATACCCTCTTCCGATGTCTTGTACGCCACAAAGTCATCCCAGAAGGGCCTCGCCTTTGCGAGCAGGCCCTTAGCTACGCTCTAATTTGGAGTCTCGTCCTTCTTCACGTATTTATGATACAGTTCCTTCTTCCAGCTCTGGAATTGTGTGGCCATCTTCTTCATAGTCCAGTGCTTAATGAGCTCTACCAACCTTTCATGGG
>DXKC01009379.1:0-27588 GCA_031170775.1 Cymbopogon citratus
GCCCCTGAGTCCGGTAGTGGTGGCGTTATTTTGTTTTGGTAACTGTGCAAATGAAATGCTCCATTGAGAAGGCTTGTTTCATTCATTGTTTCATCTTGCTATGTATGATGTGGCGTATTAGAAACGGTGTAGCGAAACTCCCCATTGAGACTGGCCTTATAAACTTATATGCAATGTCTACACATATATAGGAGCTAGTATATAAGCAAGCATGAGGTAGCCTCAATAATCATGCTTGTTCAACCGTGGACGATGCTTTGTCTGCACCCTTCTGCTCTTCCTTTCCCTCCTCAGATTCCATGGCTTCCTTGCTTTTACCCCACAGTACGCTGTAAAGCCCTGCAACCAGCAGAGCACCACCAACAATGCTGCCATAGCAGGGAAACATAACAATGGGAATACATTCAACTGAAAATTCATTGAAACACTGATGTTTGTGTGTGTGGTAGGGGGTGGAATTACCTGCCAAGATGAACAATCTCTCCTATAAAGAAGGAGGAGCAGAATATGGTGAAGATGAAGCAGAGCGGGGTGGACATTGCTAGAAAGACAGGGCCTTTCATCTCCATACACCATGCTTGAAGATAGTAGGACACTCCCGTTACCACAAACCCCTGTCGCCATCAGTTTGATCCATCCATCCATGCAAAATGTATGGAAAGTAATTCATGAGCAATGTCTATTGTAGTGCAAGCAGTGATGGAGCTTCACAAAAATTTCAGCAGGGGCCAATCTTCATTAGTTGAGAATAAAAATGACACGAGGAAGAATTACAAATTTTCTGTTTTTAAGCTCTATAGATTAGCTTAATTTCTTGGTCTTCATACAGGATAGCAACATTGAGGTGAGGCCATGGCGCCAATGATGGTTCTAACTAAGCTCCACAGAAGATTAATTATAAGCACGAACTTCAATTTGATCATAGTAAGAAAAAGAATCAAGGCACAAAAATTAAATAGTTATATATATTACCGTGTAAATGATGGCTAGCAAGCTAATATTGAATCCGAGCTTCCACTTGGAGAAGTCCCTCTCAGCCACCACTGCGACGACGAATGACTGCACAGTGCTAAACACGCACTGTGTCACGGTCACAAGCATCTTATTGGGGTACTCTTTCAGCAAAGCGGACTACACAGATACAAAGAAACATATATGATGTCAGGAATAATACCCCTAATGTTTGGTTGTTTGTCTATAGAAATCTCCACCATATGTACATATAACTTGTTTTTTACACCTTTTATATATAGTGGGATTGCAAACGTGTACGCAATAATGCACCACAGGATGGGATGGGAGCTGAGGTTACCTGCAGCACGATCCAGAGGCCCCATGTGACGGTGGAAAGGACGATGAGGAACGTTCCTTTGATCCACGTCATCCTGCTGCTTGGATGAACGCTGTTGCTATCGTTTGACGCGTGAGCGAAGGCGAAGGCGCGCTGGCGATGCACGGGGCTGAACGCCGGCCCGACGTAGAAGGCGAGGACGAAGACTCCGGCGAGGCAGAGCGCTACGCCGGCGAGCTTGGCCATGCCGGAGCAGCTCCTCAGCTTCACGGCCTCCATCCTCAGCAGCAGCGCCAAGCAGAAGGTGACGACTGGCAAGGCGTTGCTGGCTGCTGATGCCACGGTGGCCGATGTCAGCTTCATGCTCGCGTTGTACAGGTTCAGGCTAAGTGTGTTCCTGCAAGTTATCCATGCATGCAGCATGGGCATCATATATCCATATATATATTTGTGTCTGTTCCTGATAAGATGTGTACTGTGCACATGCATATTATGCATGTTCAAAGATGTATGCATGCATGATGAATCTGAAGAAGATTCATATATTGTATATACATACGGCATATATGTACAGTGTGTAGTAGTGTACCCGATCAAGGCATAGAAGAAAAGCTTGAGAAGCAGCCCCAGGGACATGGACCGCACATTCTTCCTGCGTTCACATATAGTTGATGTCTAACGTACAATCCGTCGAAAACAATTTGCTAATCCTTCATTCTAGTATTACTAACCTTTGGAAGAAAATGGCGACAGGCAGTAGGAGGAACGACGCGGCAGCCGTTCTGTAGAAGATGAAGACGAAGGTGTTGATGCCATGGTCGAAGGCTGCCTTGGAGACGACGTTCATGCCGGTGTAGATAAGCTGTATGAGGATGGCGAGCAGGTAGGGCTTCACTACCTCCATCTCCATGAATTTTGGATTCTGAGAATGGATCGGACCTAGCTACTTGTAGCTGTAGCTGCTAGCTGGATCTTTTAAGATATGCAAGAAGTCAAGAACAGTTTATAGGCTGTGCTATCTGCAAATATAATTAGACACCAGAGCAAGTAGCTGATCTACAAATACACCAACTGATATCAGATATTTTTAGCTCCAGAAAAACTGAGCTGCGGTAGGATAGGCACTGGCGACTCGGTTTGGCGACCGCCGCCGCTGCCGCGCTGCCCGCGTGCTCCTCGGCGGGCCGCCTCCAGCGGTCGCGTACCCGTTGCTTTGGCGCCCACCGCTCTCTCCTCAGTTGAGCGTGGGCTTCATGGCGTGACCTCTGCTCCAGAGCTCTGTGCCGGCTTTGGCCTCCTCTCCTCGCGGAGTAGGATCGCCGATGCCTGATCTGCGCCGGGCAAAAGAGAAAGGCGTGCATCCAAGGTGGCGACTGCTAGCTGTTTGATGATTTGCCTGACTGAATGCGGTCTCCTCGGCAATCACCTTGGGCGGCTGCACGCTTCTCCGACATGCTGAAGCTGATGCTGGCTGACACAGCTGCGATGGACTAGCTTGTAAGTCCCTCAACAATCCCCTCTAATCCCTCAACAATCCTCTCTAATCCCTTTGCCTCATGGCGCATCCGGTGCTCCCTGGTCTGTCGTTTGCTCCGGGCGTCCTGATTGCTGAGGATGCCAATCGTACTCTTGGGCTCCCCATTTCTAGCTCCGACCATAATACCTCCTCTTTTGCACTTGTGGTTGCTTTTGGAAGATGCAAGTTCCGTCTGCAGCCTGACTCTGTCAGCGTAATTTTGCAGGCCACCATCGGTGGTTCTGCACCTCACTTTCGTGTCTCTCAGCTTGCTGACAGAACTTTTAAATTCTGGGTCTCCTCCAAACGTGTGGGTTTTCTTGTTGTTAACTTACGCTCCTATTCGTGTTCTCTCTACTCCCTCACCTTCCATCTCTGGGGCAATGGCGGCCCCAACTGGAGAAGAGAACTTGATCTTTTCATTGCTGAAGAGGAACGCTCCTGGGAAAAAGTTCCCAAGCGACATGATCCTCCTCAGGCTCATCCCAAATCCCACAGTTTAGCCCGCCCTAACAAATCCTTCGCTGATGCGGTGCGTTCTTCTCCTCCGCCGCTTACCGGTGCAAATACAATCCCTCTTCCTCCAAAACGTGCAGTGTTTCGCCGTCTCGGGGGACCTGCTGCCAACTCCGCCGCTGCCCGCTCTCCTCAATCTCAACCCGCCAACGTCCGCGTTGCCGTGGACCCGACCATGCAATCGACGATGGATCGTGTTGGGGACAGGGTCCCGACACCTTTCTGCCAGCGGTGCCTCATACATGGTCATTACAAGTCAACATGCAACCGTCCCATAAAATGCCGTGCTTGCTTCTATTGGGGGCATATTGCGGCTAATTGCCGGATTTTGAAAACGGTCAATGTGAAACATGGCGCCGGCGACAGTAAAAACATGTCGACCAATCGCGCTCCTTTCGGCTGGTTCAATTGCGCTGCTGCTGGGCCGTCCTCCTCGAGCGCACCTCTCTTCAACTCCTTCAACGAAATGGCGCGCGTGCTCAAGCTTAATAACACTTGGGCCACCAAGGGAATCGTGCATGAGTTAAATGCTACTCGTGTTACTGAGCCCATTACTGTGCAGCCGCCTCCTTTTTCTCAGCCTGGCCCTCCTCTTCTTTCCCTCGCCTCTCCTTCTTCCTCTGCTTCGCCTCTGCCCTCCCTTGCTAAAGCCCCGCAGCTCCAAAGCTCCCCGGCGAGTGGTAACGAACCACCATTGCCGGCGTCCACCATGGCGTTTCAACGTGTCGACCCCAGGCCTTTCATTCCGGAAAACTTCCAGTGGGTGGATGTCCCAAACAGGGACTTCATGTGCAGAGCGGTGGCGCCAATGAGACCTCCAGCAACCAATGAGGAACTGGCCATTGCTACCTTTGATCCTTTTCCGGGTAATATCCACAACTTTGGTCAGATTAGAAACATCATCAGAGAATTCTTGATTGAGAGAAATATAGCAATCGAGCCGAGGGCTATCATGCCGTGTCACTTGGGTCAGGCTTATGTCCGTTTTCCTCATGCCTATGAAAGGGATGATCTGATCGGACAGAGCCCAATGGTATGTGGAAACATGCACATCTCTTTCTGCAAGCACAATGAAGGTAGAAATTGGAGAAGAGTATTCTTCAATGATGACTGTTGGGTTTTGATGCTCGGTTTCCCAGAAGATTACAAGTCAGAACGCCACATACAGAATGCTGTCAGTGACTGGGGCAGACTGCTTCTATGGGAGGAAAGCAGAACCCACCCAGGTTGGGTCTTGGCCAAGGTTAGAGTGACAAGTGCTCAAGGTGTCCCTCAGTTTATCCCTTACTCTGATCCTTTGAACATCAATGGTGATTCTTGGACCATACAGTGCGAAGTCTTGCAACAAACTCAACTTGGGGCTGAGCCACCTGAAGAAGATCCAGTGCCGAATGAGATAGATTTAGCAGAAATGGGAGACTTTGTTCCTTTTGACTTTCTTGGTCTAGGGCAGCCAGTGCCACAACAAGATCAGAATATACAACAAAATGAGCAGATTGCACAAGAGCAGAACCAGGAACAACAGAACCAGAACTTGAATGAGTTGAATGAAGTGCAACTGGGTTTCAATGGGCTAAATCAGCAGGTTAACCCCTGGGATCCCTGGCTTGCCTGGCCAGAGGAGCTCCCAGCCCAACAACCAGCTCCGCCAAATCAGATTTTTGCCCCTGATCAAGCAGTGCAAATGGATATTGATCTCAACATCCCTGCTGACCCCCTTGAAGTGATTATTAATCCTGTTCACCAACCTCTAGATCAAAATGACCATATTGAAGTGGTGGAGGAACACATCCCACCACAACAGCAGCCTCAAAACCCAGTTCAAGAGCAGGAAATTTTGCAAAACAATGAAAACAATCAGGTTGAAGTAAATGGCTTCCCCATGCCACCTCTTGTTGATGTTCTAGGGGAAGAGATACCTTTTGATCAGCTTATTGAGCCACAGAATGCCAATATCATTGCAGACAATGACGCTGACCTTGACATCATAGACCTGAATCAGTTAATGGAACCAGAAGAAGAAGGTCTTCCAGCTCTGAATAATGGTGGCTTACAGTTGCCTGCAAACATGGAAGAAGATAATCTTTTTGAAGCTGCCAATGAGTTTCCACAAGAGGAATTGATGGAGTTGGGCTTCATTGTTCAACCTGAGCCAGAACCTGACAACATTCTTCTAGGGCAACATGCTTTAGAGCAAGAACCAGAAATCAACAACCACCATCTTCAGGTTGGAATGGCACTGATTCCAGAGCAGCAATGGGGACAGTGGAACCTTGCTTACAGTGACTTGTTGGCAAAAAGAAAGGAAAATGGCACCATCAGAATGGAGGAACCCCTCAAATTAGGTAACAACCATGGTAACATAGAAAGCCTTCTTGTTACTCTACCTCTAAATTGGGTTCCATTCCTCAATTCTTTGTTACTTTCAGCAGACACCTTTGACTGGGCTAAAAAACTCATCATCTCTGGAGCTCCTACATTCATGGAAGATGGTTCTGGTAACGTTTCCTGCACAATACCAAAAATATGCACTCCCTCTACACCAACTAATGTTGAAATTGTACAACTTGATGATACAGATAAAGGCATTAAGGGCAATGAAAAAGACAAGGGCATAGATGAACAGCTTCAGTTTTTGTCCCCAGGAAGTGATGGTACCAAAAAGAGGAAGGCTTCCAAAAGGCCAACTCCCATAGTGGACAGTCAGGTACGTCGAAGTGAAAGATTTAAACATGGAACCAATGGTTACAAAAATAGGGATCACCTTACCAAAAAATGCTCTTGTTGTACTCCACCAACTTTATCTACCAAAGTCATGAGAAACCTGGGTATTCAGTTTTGCAGCCTGGATCCTGCAACCATCTCAGAAGAAAACCTGACCCAAGGAGGAGGAATCAGAGACCCTGTGGGAAAGAAGAAAAAGAAGAACAAGTCAGGAAAGGATAGCAACAAGGAAGGAGAAGCTAAGAGCAATGGAGCTGACAATGCTTCCAACAGCCCATGATAGTTGCTTGTTAGGTCATGGGTTATTTTGCTTTGTAATACAAATGTTAGCTGCATTCATGTTTAAGTTATCCTGGTACCTTGTCCTCTGTTTGATGGTAGTTGAAACTCAGTCAGACTGGAATGTTGACAGATGCTATGCATGTGTCTGTATCTGCTCCTTATCTGTTAAGTGGTTTAAATGAATTCAAATCAAATTAGAAGCTGGAAAGTCTTGTCCTGGAATGTTAGAGGAATTAACTCCTCTTGGAAATGGGATTCTGTGAAGAACAAAATTACAGAAGCGCAGTGTGACATTATCTGTTTACAGGAAACCAAAAAAGATGATTTTGATCAGACCTTTCTAAGGAAAATCTGCCCTCCCTCCTTTGACTGTTTTGATTTCTTGCCTTCCGTAGGCGCCTCAGGGGGCATCCTGATTGCCTGGAAAAGCTCTCTATTCTCTGCTTTCAGATTATCTCACAATGCTTTTGCTCTGACTCTGGAATTTTGCTCCAATCACAACAATAGCAAATGGGTCCTTACTTGTGTATATGCTCCATGCACTCCTGAAGGCAAAGGGATCTTTCTAGACTGGTTGCAGAACATTCAAATGGATGCCGATACTGATTGGATACTAATGGGTGATTTTAATCTGATAAGGAAAATTGAAGATAGAAACAAACCTGGAGGAGAAATCTCTGAAATGTTCAGATTCAATGCAGCTATTAGTCAGCTGGGTGTCAATGAAATAGTCTTGCAAGGAAGGAAATATACTTGGTCTAACATGCAGCCTTCTCCATTACTGGAAAAAATAGATTGGGTCTTCACCTCTAGCAGCTGGAGCATCTCTTACCCCACCACCACAGCTACTGCTCTCGATATGGTCCCTTCTGATCATTGTCCATGTGTGGTCACTATCTCAACTCTAATTCCAAAAAATAGAATCTTTAGGTTTGAGAATTACTGGCTCAAGCACCAGGACTTCCATAACATCTTGACTGAAAGCTGGGGTGCTCATCTTAATATCAATGATTCTGCAAAACTAATCACAGCCAAACTAAAAAATTTGAGGAAATGCTTAAGAGAATGGCAGGCCTCTATGCAGAATTTGAAAACAACAATTGCTAATGTCAGGCTTATAATTCTTTTCCTGGAAGTCATCTCTGATTATAGGGACTTGAGCTTGGCTGAATGGAACTTTCATAAAATTCTAGAGGCACATTTGATCGATCTACTAGAAAAGCAAAGACTCTACTGGAAACAAAGGGGCAATGTCAAATGGATACAGCTTGGAGATGCAGGCACCCACTTCTTTCATGCAAATGCAACCTTGAGAAGTAGAAGCAAGCTGATCACTGAGCTAACTTCCAGGGAAGGATTAATTGTTAGCTCTCACAAAGACAAAGAAGGCATGTTATGGCAAGAGTATAAAGATAGAATGGGCGTCTCTGAATTCTCTGGGTTCACAGTTAACCCAGCAAGCTTAATACAAGCAAATACAAACATGGATTACTTGGAAGCCCCATTCAGTCCTGAGGAGATAGATAGGGTCATTAAGGCATTGCCAAATAACAAATCTCCTGGACCAGATGGTTTCAACAATGAGTTCATCAAAGCTTCTTGGCCAGTGATCAAGCAAGATTTCTATGATCTTTGCAATAATTTCTTTGCCAACAATTGTTGTCTGCAGAGCATCAATGCTTCATACATCACTCTGATTCCAAAAGTGCAACAGGCAAGAAATGTCAATGATTTCAGACCAATCTCACTTCTAAATTCCTCAGTAAAGCTGCTAACCAAACTGCTTGCAAATAGATTACAAACCTCAATCACCTCTTTGGTACACAAAAATCAATATGGATTCATAAGAACAAGGACCATACAAGATTGCTTGGCCTGGGCATTTGAGTATATTCACTTCTGTCATCAATCAAAAAAAGAAATTATCATTCTCAAGTTGGACTTTGAAAAAGCCTTTGACAAAATGGAACATCAGGCCATTTTAACAATTCTTCAAGCTCAGGGCTTTGGCCAAAAATGGATATCATGGATCAAAGAGATTCTTAACTCAGGCACCTCTTCAATCCTCCTTAATGGGGTACCAGGAAAAAGATTCCAATGCAAACGAGGAGTGAGACAGGGTGATCCACTATCTCCTCTACTCTTTGTCCTAGCTGCTGATTTTCTACAAGTCCTGATTAACAAAGCCAAAGACATGGGTCTCTTGAAACTTCCCATTCCAATGCAAAATGACCTGGATTTCCCAATCGTACAATATGCAGATGACACTCTAATCATCATGGAGGGGGACCCTAGACAATTATTCTTTCTCAAAACAGTGCTCCAGAACTTCTCCCACTCAACTGGCTTAAAAGTGAATTTTAGCAAATCATTGATGCTGCCAATCAACATCACAGAGGAAAGACTTGACTTGCTGGCTAGAACTTTTGGATGTGCTAAAGGATCCCTTCCTTTCACTTATCTAGGTCTCCCTCTTGGAACAACAAAGCCCAGGATCATTGACTTCTTACCTCTGGTGAATAAATGTGAAAGAAGACTAGGAGGCATCTCCTCTATGCTTAATCAAGCTGGCAGACTGCAAATGACAAATGCTGTCCTCTCAGCTTTGCCAACCTACTATATGTGTACACTGGAGCTACCAAAAGCAGTAATTAAACAGATTGACAAATTCAGGAAAAGCTGCCTTTGGAGGGGATCAAACATAAATGGGGGCAGTATGCCCAAGGCAGCCTGGAAAATGGTCTGCAAGGCAAAAGAAGAAGGTGGACTAGGCGTCATTAACCTCGAACTACAAAACCAAGCTCTGCTACTGAAAAACCTGGACAAATTCTTCAATAAAAAAGATATTCCTTGGGTTAATTTGGTATCGGAAAAGCACTACAGGAATGGCAAACTACCTGGCACTGTTAAAAAGGGATCTTTTTGGTGGAGAGATGTCCTAAAATTGCTCCCCACTTTCAAAAGAATGGCTGCTGTTCAAGTAAAGAATGGGACTACATGTTTTTTCTGGCAAGATAATTGGTGCTCTCAACCATTTCAGGAATTGTTCCCGCAAGCTTTTTCATTTGCACAAAACAAACTCATCACAGTTAGCAAAGCCTTTGACCAAGAGGACTTCACCAATCTTTTCTCTCTACCTCTATCACAAATAGCCTATAGCCAAGTACAAGTCATACAGCAGAAAATGGACACCTTTGCATTGGAGGAGCATACAAATGATTCATGGACCTATTATGGAGGTGCTCACAACTTCAAGTCAGCAAACGCCTACAAGCTCTTATCAGGTCATCAGATCATCGATCCAGCATACAAATGGCTCTGGAAATCACCTTGCCAACCGAAGCACAAGAAACATCCTCAGAAGGAAGAATATGGCCCTGGAATCTTTTAATTGTGTATTCTGCTCAAGGCCAGTGGAAGAAACAACTGATCATCTTTTCTGGCACTGCCCTTTTGCACAACAGTGTTGGGGCCTTCTGAATCTCAGCACAGTTCAGACAGGGGGAACTTTTGATAACATTGAGGCCATCAAGAACCAAGTACAGAATCAATTCTTCATGGTGCTTATCATTCTAATGACCTGGACCATCTGGAAAGCGAGAAATGAAGTCATCTTCAACAACAATGTCCTTCATATTCAGCAGTGCAGAGACATGTTCAAACATGAAGTGCAGCTCACTTCCCTTCGAGTAAAAACAAGTCTCTCTTTAGCCTTTGACCAATGGATTCAAAGCCTGTAATTGATTGTTGTCTTAGCTTCATTTTCTTTGTTTCCTTCTTGGTTTCCTAATTTGTTTTCCCCCTCTCTGTAAGCTGAACCGGAACCTTTTATTTTTCTCTAATTAAATTCCTGCAGGGGCTTCTGCCCCTCCAGTTCGCCTAAAAAAAAACACTTTTGAAACTTACAAAGAAATCAAGATTTCTCCAAATAAACAATCACGACAATTAAAATAATTTCCTATAGAGAAGGAGGATATCTCAGATTGCTCTAAATAAACAATCCCAGAAATTGAAAGACCAAGCAGCAAGCTACCTCTGCTAGTCATCCTTTGCCCGATCGGCCGCTCTGCTGTCTGCCCTCCATGTTACAGCCGCCTTCTCAACTGGCCAGATGTGACCCCAAGCCGTCATGCTGAACTCGTAGTCCTGCATGAATGTCACAATCCTGCCAGGGATCGGATTGGACGCTTTCTTTGGGTCGGAGTCGGGAATGGAACAAATACTAAGGGAATGGGAACAGAGAAACAAAGTTTATACAGGTACAGGCAACAGGGTCGATTCATAATTCTGTCATTGCATACTACGCATCATGTTTCATTACAGCACCTTCTATGCATGGCGAGAACACACTGACGATATGGGCCACAGCCAAGAGACAACTTGCCGCCTAAACAGCAGACTAATCATCACTGACCAATGTCATGGCGCGGCATGCTCGTCGCCTTTTGTCGGATTTTGGATAGGGAGATGTCATCTCTTGAGCTCCTTGTTCTTTTTTTTAAACTCAGCAGGGGAGGCCCCTACTTATATTTTTGTATTAATATTAAAAATATTTACAAAGAATTACAAGGCACCCAGTGCCCAAAAAGAAAAAATACAAAATTCAAAGGAAAATCTCACACCAACTACGTAACCTATCAGCTATTCTTTTCTTGGATTTGATATAAACCAACCCAAGTTCGTCTTTCAACTCTCTTCTCCAAATATTCAGATTGAAATTCTTTCCATAAAAAATGCATGACTTTGTTGCGAGTTGTCCATAATATCTAGCATGCCGTAATCAAGATTTCTCTGAACGCACCAGAATTAGAATTATTTCGAGCTTCACAAATCATGTCCAAAGGCTGAAGATTCAAATTCCATTGAACACCAATTGAATTCCAACAAGAAGTGGAGCTCCTTGTTCTTCAGCCGTGCCTTCTTAGTGATTCATACAATTAGTGATTCATACAATGAACCAGAGGTGTTGGTCCATTAAAACATAAAGGACAGACCAAATAGCTAAAGATTGTGTAAGCAGCAGATGGGATCGAGAAGAGGAAGAGGAAGGATAGGGGCAGAACAATACGGTAAATTGGAGATAAATCTTAACTGTAATAAAGTTGATACAATTCATTCCTGCCTCTCTTCTCTTCCAAGCAACTACTTATACTCTACTTTCCCCATGTGATGCCTGAATACTTCGGGTTGGGCCGGAGTCCACGCTTGGGCCACGAGCCTCGAGGCGAGCTTGGTCCATCAGTCGTATTGGGCCCATCTGGGGTCACGGTGCTGACATTCCCCGGCTCTTGAGTGCCGGCATGTCCCCAGGCCGGTGCACGCGGAAACAGCTGGCGAAGGGCAGCAAGCGGCTCCTAGGTGGCGAGCTCGACCGGAGCATGGGACCAATGGATGAGTCCCTGCTCAACCGAGTGTTCCCCGGCGGTCCAGCGGCGTTGAAGCACCTGAAGAGGTATCTGCAAGTGAGCAAGCTCGGAGGGTAGTGGTGATACCTGTTCGGAACCCGGGGACTGCTTGAGCTGAGAGACATGGAACACTGGATGGACCGATGAACCCGGCGGGAGCTGCAGCTTGTATGCCACGGGGCCAACCTTTGACAAGATCTGGAAGGGCCCGAAGAACTTGAACGCGAGCTTGTTACACGAGCGGCGCGCCAGGGAAGACTGAACATATGGCTGCAACTTCAAGAACACTTGGGCACCCACAGGGAAGGAGCGCTCAAAACGGCCCTTATCGGCTTGACGTTTCATGCGGAGCTGAGCGTGTTCAAGGTGTTGCTTCACAGACGCTTGCATGAGAGCACGGTCATCCAGCCAAGTCTTCAAGTCAGAAGCAGGAGCCAGGGAGTCGGTATCAATCCCAATGTGGCGAGGGGGGTGACCGTACAGTACCTCAAATGGAGATCTCCCAAGAGCATAGTGTGTTGAAGTGTTGTACCAGTACTCGGCAAGGTTGTGCTAGCTACTCCACTTGGTTGGGCAGGAGTGACAGAAACACCGAAGAAACATTTCCAGAACCTGGTTCACCCGCTCTGTCTGGCCGTCGGACTGGGGGTGTTACGCCGAGCTGAGGCTGAGAGTTGTGCCTGTCAGTTTGAACAGAGTCTGCCAGAAAGTGCTTGTGAAAACTCGATCACGATCAGAGACAATAGTCTTAGACAGACCAAAAAGGCGGAAGATCTGATCAAAGAACACTTTGGCCACAGTAGCAGCAGTAAATGGATGGCGAAGGGGAAGGAATTGAGCAAATTTTGAATACTTGTCGATCACGACCAAGATGGAGTTAGCAGCACCTGATAATGGAAGGCCTTCCACGAAATCCATTGTTGCCATCTCCGAAGAAGTAGAAGGTATGGGCAACGACTGAAGCTGCCCAGGGTACTTAGCACGATCCGGCTTGGCTTGGAGGCAAATAGAGCAAGACTGAACATACTGCCAAACATCTTTCTTGAGCTGAGGCTAGAAGAACAGTTGCTTGATGCGCTGATAAGTCACAGGTGCCCCAGAATGTCCACTGACAGGTTCTGCATGAAAAGCTTTCAGGACTAACCCTTGGACAGCCTTGTTGGACCACAACCAAACACGCCCGCGATGCCGTATGATGCCGGCGCGCAAGGAGAATGGCCCTGGGTGGTCAGGATGAACCGCGAGACGCTCCAGGAGCTCGAGGGCCTTGGGGTCGGACTGATAACCCTCTACCACTTTAGCAAACCAATGATGCTGAACCGAAGATATGGCAAGAAGCTGCTCTAGATATTGTCGCCTGGATAAAGCATCCGCGACGCCATTCTCGGCACCCTTCCGGTACAAAATCTTGTTTTGGAGACCCAACAGGCGAGAGAACACTTTCTGCTGCCAGGCCGTATGCAACCGCTGCTCGTTGAGGTGTGTGAGGCTCTGGTGGTCTATATGAATATAGTGCTCGGCCTGCAACAGATAGTGACGCCAAGTGTCGACGGCCATCAAAATAGCAAGGTACTCCTTCTCATACACCGTGAGCCCTCTATTCTTAGGACTGAGAGGCTTGCTGATGAACGCCAGAGGGTGGCTGCGTTGGAGGAGGACAACGCCAATGCCTGTCCCCGAGGCATCGGTCTCAATGTGAAACGGAACTGAAAAGTCCGGCAAGGCGAGGACAGGAGCGGTAGAGAGAGCATTCTTGAGCAGTTGAAATGCTGAAGCATGGATAGACGTCCAAATGAACAGTGTGTCTTTCTTCAACAGCTCTGTGAGAGGCTTAGCCATAATGCCGAAGTGCTGGACAAACTTGCGGTAGTAGCCCGCAAGTCCCAAGAATCCCTGCAGTTCTTTCACTGACTTCAGTGTAGGCCACTCCACAATGGCTTTAATCTTTGCTGGGTCGGTTGAAACACCCTCAGCACTCACCACATGGCCTAGGTAAGCGATTGTTTGCAATGCAAACTTGCATTTGGACAACTTTAGCTTCCACTAATCAGCGCGCAGCCACGATAGAACTCGAGTTAAGTGAGTCAGGTGGTCTGCCAGTGTCTTGCTGTAGACCAAGATGTCATCAAAGAAGACCAAGGTGAATCTGCACAGTCCAGGAGCCAGTGTAACATTCATGGCACCTTGAAATGTGCCTGGTGCACCTGTCAAGCCGAACACCATCACGCAGAACTCATATTGTCCCACGTGTGTCTGGAAAGATGTCTTGTGTTGCTCCCCGTCCTTCAGCAGAATCTGATGGAAACCGGCGTGAAGATCGAGTGGAAAACCAACGAGCGCTAGCTAACTCATCCATGAGTTGATCAAAGACTGGGACAGGGTACTTAGACTTGCGCGTGAATGCGTTGAGTTGGCAGAAATCAAAACAGAACCTAAACGTGCCGTCCTTCTTCTTGACCAACAGGACTGGTGATGAGAATGCACTGGAACTGGGTCGGATTAATCCTTGGGACAACATTTCCTGCACATGACGCTCAATTTCATCTTTTAGCTTCGGCGGGTAGCGATATGGCCGAATGAAGACGGGCTGAGCGCCGTCCAGCAGAGGAATTTCATGATCACAGGCTCGGGAAGGCGGCAATGACGTGGGCGGCTGGAACAAACCTTGGAACTGACCGATGACGTCCTGGACGGCTGGGTGAAGCTATTGGTCAGGCAGTGGAGCATCCGAGACTTCAATCGTATCAATTTGAAGCAGAATGTGATGGAGTTCATGAGGAAGAGTCCCATGGAGAAGTTTGAACTGTCCCTTGTGAGTGACCATCAAGAGCTTGTGGCACCAATCAATGAGCATCGGGCTGTGGCACTCCAACCAATCCATGCCGAGTACCACATCAAAATTGGCGAGGGGCAGAGATTTGAAGTCAGAAGTAAAGGTGCAATCCTCCACTGACCAAGGTACTTGCCGCAGGATAGCAGAACTGACTAAACAGCCTCCCCCTACAATCTGCACTGAGCTTGGTACTGCCTCAGAAGAAATACCAATCAGCTGGGACACCAATTTGTCATTCACAAATGAAGAGGAGCTTCCAGAATCAACCAAAATGTGAACGGGGATGTGTTGTAAAGAGCCCACCAAACGGACAGTGCGTGCTGCCGGTACACTAGACATAGCTGACTTCGAAATTGTGAGCATGAGTTGATCAGTGGAGGGTGTTGTTGGTGGAGAATCTGGCATTGAGTCCTCAGAGGAGAAGGACTCCCACAGAGGGTCCACCGCTTGCAGTACCTCAGGAGAGCAACGGTGATCCCTGTTCCACTTGGTGCCGCACTTGTAGTAGAGGCCCAGTGCGCGGTGGTAAGTCTTGAGGGCAGCCAACTTGTTGTCAACTTCGGCTGGCGTGGACGCCGGAACCGGCAGCGCTGACGTGGGCTGGCGATCCCCCCATGGCAGTGATGGAGGTAGGGGAAGTGTAGTCTGCACCGCGGCGCCATGCTTGAAGGATGATGAAGACCAATCACCACCTCGAACTGGCTTGGAAACCATCGGTATGGCCACTTCTTCCTATAACAAAGCCAACGAGCAGGCAGTATCGAGTGTTTGTGGACTGTGTAACAGAACTGCGGCACGACTCTCTGGTTTCAAGCCATCAATGAAACACTAAGTGAAGTATAGGGGATCATTGGCTTGGCAGTAGGAGTTGAGGTGGTCTTGGAGCCCACAGAACTCATCAACATAGGCTTGGGCGGTGGTTGGCTGGCGAATATTAGAGAGTTTGTGGAGGAGTTCATGCTGGTTTCGATCGAACCGATCATGGAGGAGACAACAAAATGTGTCCCAGGAGGCATTCTCAAGCTCAGATTGGACCGATTGGTACCAACGATCGGCTGGACCTTCGAGGTACATTTCGGCGACGCTCAGCCAAAGTTGCTCTTCGATGAGGTACATCCGAAAGTACTTTTTAGAACGGCGCTTCCAACGATGACGATTCTCACCATTGAATGTGGGGAATGGAAGTTTGGGCAGTCGGCCTAGGTTTGTAGAGGATTGGAGCCGATCATTGAAACAGGGAAGCTGTGGCGTACCAATTCCAGGCAGAACTGGTGGACGAGTGTTGGTAGCATGTGTCGGCTGTGGAAACTGGGTGGTGATGATAGGTGAGGTTAACGTCGAAATTGGAGGGGGATGATGTGTGGGAAGGGATTGGAAATGCTGGTGAGAATTTGGTGGGGGATGGTGGGATGGAAGTGGTTGGGACATTGGTGGGTGGGAAAACAGAGGCGGCTGGGTGTATGAATCTGGGCATGGCTGGGGGTAAGATGCTAGTGGAGGCTGGGAATAGGAGAATTGGGGAAACACAGGAGGAAAGTGTGGGGGACGAACAGGAAGCGATCCCAAATTCAACGGCAATGGAACGTGAGACGGCGCTGGAGACGTAATAGATGCCGGGACATGTGTCCACGTCATGACGACGCCGGACCCAAGATCCCATGTAGTCGACTCGAAGCAGTGCCCCTAGGGCGAATCTGTGACTGGGACATGTGTCCACGTCATGACAACGCCGAGGCCGGGGACGAGATGAGGCCCACACTGCGCGAGGTGGAGTCGAGCACGGTGTGGTCCCAATGGTTGGTGAGCTTGGCGACCTTGAGGTTGAGCGCGTCGATGGTGTGCAGCTACTCCGAGCGCCCGCAGTCCAGATCGGAGACGGCCTTCTCGAGGGCGGCGACGCGGCTGTCGCGCTCATCCCGGATCTGGTCCACTCAGGTTGCCTCGAGATCCCGGAGGTGGCGCTCCAGATCTGGGTCGATGGTGGCGCCGGTGGTGACGGAGTCGAGGCAGAGGCCCTCCAATTCGGCAAGGCGGCGCTCGTACTCGGTGTTGATGAAGGCGCCGCCAGCCGACTCGAGGGTGGTGAGGTGCTGGTTGGTGGCCGCACGGGCAGACTCCAGATCGGCGAAGCGACACGCCCACTTGGCTTCGTGCTCGTCGAAGCGGCGCGCCAACTCCTCCCTGGAATTCTGGATCTCGTCGAGCACAATCTTCATCGACGGATCCATGGCGCCCTTGGAGCGCTGAAGACGAGTATAGTGGTGATGCGGGAACTCAATGGTGGCCAGGATCTACGAATCCCTGGTACCAAATGTAAGCAGCAGATGGGATCGAGTAGAAGAAGAGGAAGGATAGGGGAAGAACAGTACGGTAAATTGCAGATAAATCTTAAGTGTAATAAAGTTGATACAATTCATTCCTGCCTCTCTTCTCTTCCAAGCAACCACTTATACTCTACTTGCCCCATGTGATGCCTGAATACTTCGGGTCGGGCCTGAGTCCTCGCTTGGGCCGCGAGCCTCGAGGCGAGCTTAGTCCATCAGTCGTATTGGGCCCATCTGGGGTCAGGGTGCTGACAGATTGTTTGACAGCTCTTTCTTGCTGGAAATCCTGCCACTATGCACAAACTAGAAGAACAACTAGCACTGGCAATATTCAGCCCTCCGATCCACCCCTGCCGTGTATTCAGCCCTACGAGTATGATATGACAATATTCAGCCCTCCACCCCTGCCGTGTCACCATGTCTTTCAAAAAGTCTAATATGTATTTTCCTTTTACCTCCCATTCCGTACACAATATGGCAGGTTCTTCTTGATTCCTTTGAACATCCTACTCAATGTTCCACTAGCCTAATGCTCCTTACTGTGGTACATGGGTTCCATCTGTTGAGTTGTATGCACAGTATAGAAAAGATTATATAGACACGGACTCATTGAACCTTGTCTTTTACAATTAGTATTCATTTCGCTTTATTGCCACAGAATAACTCTTCAAATTGACTAAAGCAGTATCAATGGACTGACAGGAGCTTTCTCGCAAAAAAAAAAAAGGACTGACAGGAGTTGGTTCGAAATATGTACTGAAATTAAATCATTTGGGACGTACACAAAAACCATTAATCCAGCTAAACATGTTCAGACATCTTGTTTCCGGATAGAGATTTGTAGTGTTAGTGTTGCATCTTTAATTTGTCTGCATTTACTCCTATAAATTAAGATATATAGTCTGCATTTGCTCCTAATTAAGATGTGGCATGCAATTACTAGATAGAGCATTACCATACTTAATCAAAGGGACAGAAGCGTGACTGGAAAAGAACCTTTTAGTAATGATCAAAAATTGCAGACGGGAAGAACAGGACGTTCACCAGCCTTATTGAGCATGACCGAAGAGGTGATTCTTCAGTTGCTGTGCTTTGCCTTCATGGTGATGGGAGTGGGTACCGCGGCATGGTGCCCGACTCCCCGGCGGTGGTCATCGACGGCCACTAGATGCAAAACAACTGGGGGAGTTGGGCCTCAAGAAGGGGGTGCCCGACTCGTGCGTATTCGAGAAAAAAAAGAGAGAGAGGTGTTCTATTTTCATGAGGTTTGCTTTAACACCAGGATAATAGGTATGGTTTGGGTCAAGCATGTGGGTGGCCTTCCGCAACCGTGAGTCCATGCGTAGCGATTTGTATTTTCTCAATGTTTATAGTTCATAGCTTCTACCAAACAGATAGAGCTTTCCGCGCCAGCTGTCTACAGAGTTTTGTGGTTTATCTGATATATGCCGTTCCCATTTCCCTCCAATTCAAATCTCGTTAGAACATCATGCTCCCACGTCTGCTACCCTACTATACCACATCTGCTAGACTGTATATTCCATTCTGTTGGGTTGTTTCTGCAACAGAATAGAACTCAAAGATCCAATCAGAAGATATTTTAACTACTATTTTGTCTCCTTTATAAATAAAAGTTATTGAAATATACATCTATTTTATTAACTCGTCCGTTTTATGTATGTATTGATATATATATGCTTTCAGGTACCATAGCAAAACCCATTAGGAAAACATTCATTTCAGAAATAGATATTAGAAAATAGGCATCACAAGAGAAGACGTATAGTGCTTTCAATTGTATAATCAGATCAGAATAGAAATAGGGTTGGACATGGCATTCTCGCTCTGCAAGAGTAACTGTGGGCGGGCAGCCAATCACAACTTGTCACATAGGCATGAAATGCTCGACATATTTCCCCTGTCTCCTAAGGTGGCAGTGGTGACCAGCGACTCAAATCCTACGATGTTGATGTCAATGTGATATTTTCGGTGATATCAATGTTGACTTCTACAGTCGGCCGGTTACAGATGGAGCCTTCCACGTCTGCCTGCTATTCCCAACTCCTTTGAACACCATATTGCATTAACTGGTAACCTATACTGCCCCATGCAGTCACAGCACTTGCATTTTGGTGTGTAATTTCCTCAATAGAGTGCACTATATATAGTCTTACAAAATAGAAAGTGGAATATTAATGTAGGGTCATATGGTCCAGAGACCATGCAACTCTTTTCTGAAGTATTTTTAAACAGCATTAATGATAGAGCATGTTTTGTTTAAATTATTGCCATGCCTTCAGTACACTCAAGCAGTATTGTCACTGACTTCTGTGCAAAGAAATAACCTGGCATCTTACACGATACACGACTAAATGAATGTAACAATCCCGCTAGTCATTGGGCGCTTTTTTCGGGTCAGAGTCGGGGAGGGAAGAACAGCAAGGGAAACGGAAAAAACTAACAGAGTTTACAAAGGGATAATAAGCAATAGGGGCGATTCAGAGTTCTGTCATTGCATGCCCGTCACCATTCATTACAGCGCCTTATATCCACGGCGCAAGCATGCTGGTCATGTAAGCCCACAGTCAAGAGAGCTGGATGCCTAACTAACCAACCGATTAATCATCACAGAACGTGTTTCACCCAAGACACATGGTAACCGCACCGTTAGTGGCGCGGCGTGCTCATCGCCTGTTGTCCGATTTGCATCGGGGCTATGTCTTGTCTTCAGCACCTTGTTCTTAAGCCGTGCCCACTTAGTGGTCCAGAAAATGAACTAGAGGTGCTGTTCCAGTAGAGTGGCCAAAGATTGCTGGGCAGTTCTTTCATGCTAGACATGCTGCCATTAACCAGAGTACGATGGACCTCACAATGTTGAGCCCTGCCCACCCTGCTGTGTCCCCATATTTTTCCCACCGTCTAATATGTACTCCCATTCCCTACGCACAATGGCAGGTTCTTCTTGACTCCTTTGAACATCCTACTCCCTCTTCGACTAGCCTACTAACCCTTACTCCATCTGTTGAGTTGTATACATCATAGGAAGGATTATATAACCCCGACTCATTGGAAATTGTCTTCTCGATACTTTAAATTAGTATTCATTTCTGTTCCAGGAAAATTCATAAGCAGCATTAATGTGACAGAGAGGAGTAGTCGGTTCAAATTATGTACTGACAATTAAATGCATTTGGAACGTACAAAAAACCTTCAAGTTTGGCTCAACATATTTGTCGGCATTTGCTACTAGAAATTAAGATGTGGCACATAATTTCTAGACAGCGCATCACCATACTTAATGAAAGGGACTGAAGCGCTACTGGAAGAGCACCCTCAGTAATGACCAAAAAATGCAGATGGGACGTTCACCAGCCTGATCGAGCATGACGCAAGAGGTCATCCTTCAGACGCTGTGCTTCGCCTTCATGGAGATGGGAGTGAGGAGTGCAGCAGTTAACGCGGTGCCGGACTCCCTGGCTGTGGTCATCGACGGCCACCAGATGTATAACAATCTGCTGGAGTTCGAGCTCAAGAAGGGGGTGCCCGGATACACCGGCCACATGTTCGATAAGAGGATGGGAGCGTGCAGCATCTTCAACTTTGAAAACGAGCTCAGTCATAGATCGATCGATTCACAAAAGGGCAGCTGTGATCTAGTGAGAGTTGCTTCCTATTTTCATGAGGTTTCCGTGCCAGCTGTTTCGCAGAATATTGTCGTTTATCTGATATGCCGTTCCCATCTGCCTCCTATTCCCAACTTGTTAGAACATCATCGTCCCACATCTGCTAGCCTACTATACCACATCTGCTAGACTGTATGTTCCTTTGTTGTTTCTGCAACAGAATGCACTATGTATATAGTCTTAAAAAATAGAAAGTGTAATGTAGGCGGTCGTGTGGTCCAGACACCACGTAACCAATTTCTGACGTGTCTTTAAACAGCATGATGGAATTTTCTAGGAGTATGTTTTGTTTTAATTGTTGCCACCCCTTCAGTCTTCAAAACAACCATATCTTCCACAAATGGACTCTTAATACAAAAAAATAATACAGCAGCAGAATGTATGGTCTGATTTGTGCAATTTTTTCGTGAAATATAAACCAACCAACATGTCTTCTACTTGTTTAGGTATATGCAAAATGCGAGTATGTTTGAACTCTGTTTCAATGCATGAGTGCTGTCCCAACGCACGTGTCCTCCATTGTATTCAAAATTGAGGGGCCATATGGATACCAAAAATGACTGAAGGATTTCTTCTCAGATGCTGACTATGCACCAAATTGAATTATCATCAGGTGGAGACACATTTCAACTGTTGTAGTTTCAACTAATGAACAGGAAAAATGTATTTTGGCATATATATAAAGATGCCATGATAATTCCATACTGCTTTATCCCCTTCGTTAGATGATCCCACGTGCTTTTGATGTATGCCCCGAACAATATTTGTGGATGACAAGCATATATTTGGCACTGGACTGAACCTCAGGTGCATGGGCATCTTGCTGGGGATTAATCTTGAAGTCGAAAATGCCTCAGATGAAGCCAGACAGCCCAAGGATTGCCCATCACACTGAACATCGAAGTCCATGTATTGCACGAATTACAAGCTTGCAACCTTAGACAGAATTGCTACGCCAGATTGCAACAAGATGGGATCAAGGAAGATACCATGGCATCTAACGACCGCAATCTTCTGTAGGCCCCATTTCCAGCAGTGTGCTCAGATGCTGCCCTATGTCCTACGGCAGTGTCCTGGCATCTCTACGAACCACCACTAGGCATCACCAGTAGGCATCACTAGGCGTTTCTACTAACCACACCACTAGTCAGTATAGGAATTACATGACATCAGGTCAATGCGGCATCGAAATCACATAGCAGGCCCACAAAATAAATTAGCTTGATCACTCTGCTGCTGCCGCCTCCCTCCATGTTGCAGTATAAATAATATGTATTTTACTAACATAGAGTATCAGTTAACATGTACTCCCTCCATTCCAAATTGTAAGTTATCGCAAGAATCTTGGAGAGTCAAAGCTTTTCATCTTTGACCAAAACTTTAGAGAAAAGTACAATGATTTGTGATATCAAATATGTATATAATTAAAATATAAGTAATAAAAAATCTAATGATACTTAATTGGCATCATAAATGTTATTATCCTATCACATAAATTTAGTCAGACTTGAAAAACTTTATAGACGAACGTTCATACTTTCCCACTTCCTTCAATTCCTCTTTCACTCTGGCCAAATGTTTATTGCATCTCTTCAATGAATCTCAAGCCATTCTCTGTTTTCCCGTCTGTTATACATACTCTACTACAGAGTGCACCTTTGTGTTAAAAAAATGAGGCGTCCCTATTTATAGTGGTTGAGGGATCTAGGAGTTAATCCAGTGGGCGCATTTGATCATATCTACTAGACCTGATCAGCGGAACTGCAAGAAAGGAATGATTCACTTGCTGAACCTATGAGATCTTGATGCTGGCTAATTAATTTTTATGTTTATGTAAAACTGTATTTATATTACAATAATGCCGGCTGTTTAATTTATATGTGTGTACTACCCTATTTAGAAGAATTGCCTTCCAATTTTAATTGATTGCTAAGATACATGCGTGTGCAAACCACATATATTTCCAAAGTGGGAGTAAGTATACCTTTGAGATTATTGATTGCTCTCTTCGACTTACTATTTGTCAACGTCTTGCATGTAATAATCATGCATACTTTCCGACTATATAGAAACTAAAACTTGTGTAAGCCTCGTGGTACCACTATTTCCAAACTGGCTTGATGTTTGTGTTACGTGCATCAAGAAATTAAACTATTTCTAAGCAAAGTATGCGTTACTGTGAGTGGAACGAAATGGCCCAATGTTGACTCAGAAAGATTGGCAGACAATAGTTGGGTTCTACTTTTTGTAGAGAAACAAAACACGAGAAACCAGCCTGCGTATACGACTAACCCAGCATCTTCATGTGGCAGAATCTGGAGGCTGAAGCTGGCCCTAAGGCGAACCACTGCGTAGCATGGACAATGGACTTCTGCACCTGATCATCAATGATGTGCATGCCAGCAATGGATCTAGGGACAATGATGCACCGCCATCAAGGAGCGGTCAAGATGTCTCTCGCTGGGACGAGGAGCCCACTCGTGGGAGTCAAGGGATTTAGGAGGCTGGAGGCTTGTGGGGCACTCGTTGTTTTGTACCCAAGGCATGGATAATGGATGAAAACTGCTCATGGTAGGTAATTGAGACTTCGTTCTTCGTGTATTGGTATGGTAGACATTTCCCACTTGCCTCCTATTCCTAATGCATGTGGTCTAGAACCATATTGCTTACTCCTTACTCCTTAGAACATCCTACCTTTGATCCATTAACTATTGGTGCATTTTGTCATGTTGCATGCGGAACGGAAAGTAATATGTAGTAACATATAAAGGTGAGTGCCACCTGCCACTGGGGAAGTAGAATCATGCTTTTTTTTCTTGAGCTCCAGCATTATTCAATGCTGCTGCTGGAACTTACTCCAGGCATTGTACTTTCTTGAGCCACAATCTACTTTGTAATTTATTTTCTTTATCATTCCTAGAAAACCAAAAAAAAAAGACAAAGCATTTCACGGCTCAAACCATAACCTCATTAGAGCATATACCACCTTCTTTTACCACTGCATGTAGAGAACGGACCTTTAGTTTTTTTCTTTATAGTCCAATCATCTTAGGGCCCGGAACTAATGTCATCATTGGTCCTAGGTCCAACGTTTAGGGCCGCATAGGAACCTTTAGTCCCAGTTGAGGGCTCCAATCAGGATGCAAGGTGTCATTTATTTGTGAGCTGCCAGGGATGCTCTAAGATTAATGTCGTTGGCCTGCTGCGATAATTTATGGAAAACACTCGAGGAATTGATTATTGGGTCTAGTAAAAATATTGCCACGCTTGCGGCACCTCGGCTCACTGGGGTTATTATTAAAAGTGAAATTTTACGGCGCTTGGAAACAATGAGAACCCTCTGTTTCATTAGATCTGAAGGTTTTAAAAATAAGAAGGACAAGTGGAAGAAAAGTTGTGGACCGGAACAAAGCTTCTAATTAAATTTGAAGGGCATAGCAGTATATGTTTATGTCTCCGTAGCTGCTTCTGATCATAGGAGCTCATTCTCATCTCTTATCTGTGTGAGGCGGCAGCAGAGTCTTCGGCCCCTTGACAACCAGCTGCCGTCCTCATCTCCATCTCTCTTCCTCAGGGCCGGCAGAGTGTGCCTTGCTGCCAATAATAACACAAAATACTAAACTACCAATAATTACATTTTGTGCTTCAAATAATTCTCAAGTGAGGACCGGCATTTCCTGCCAAGCACCTTAACAAAGCTCTTACTAAATAGTGCTCAGAATCTTGGTTACCAGAGTAAAGCACAGCCAACATAAGTGCATTCGTGACGCGCCCGGATGTTTATTTGTAAAAAAAAAAAATGAAGATCTGGGTACATCTGGGACACAGTGTAAATGCGCCACGGACACTATATGGAACAAGAACGTAAAAACTCAATCTCTTGGTACATCCTTCTAGTGGGAAGCGCTGGTACATGCTTTTCTATTGCAATGCATTTACTCATCTAAATGGCTTTAACTTGCAATAAAGGTTTGCTCATCTATTTTTGAGCCAACACACTAGGGACACTTTTGACAAGAAACGTCTGCGATCAGCGATCACACATCAGAGATGCGTTTTGATTCCACATCACCAAATTGCTTCACACATTAGAAACGTATCCTTTTTGTATTGTATGGGCAGTGTGAGATAATGTTCTGGACCCAATATATTTTTTAAACGAGCCTCGGCAGGGATGCTGATAATGAGATAATGCACTTTACAATTTTCAAGGCTGGGTCCTATCTTTGATCTGTATCTTGTAGTTGAACTGATACACTGAAGTACCAAACTTTGGAATACAGCATAGTCCCCTGTTTCTGGCCGTGCATGGGCTCAGCTGCTCCGTCTAGTAGTATACCC
Source organism: Cymbopogon citratus (assembly GCA_031170775.1). Lineage (NCBI taxonomy): Eukaryota > Viridiplantae > Streptophyta > Magnoliopsida > Poales > Poaceae > Cymbopogon > Cymbopogon citratus. The sequence goes on from DXKC01009379.1 coordinate 24,916, forward strand.
GTGTCCGTAGACTGCTGCTTGTCGACAACAACTTGCCATGTTTCTGGGCTCTGCTGCCCCTATGTCAGCTGTCTGGTCAGCATCGAAATTGAACAGCAGGTCATCTTAGATTTCCGTGTATAGAAAGAATTGGACAACTTGCCCATCAAAAGAAGTCGCTTGGTCAGTCAGCTCCTGTCACCTCCCTCTATGTTGCAGTATACCTAGTCTATATTTTCCTCTTGCCTCCTGTTCCTAACACACACGGACAGCATCTTACTCACTCTCTCTTCCACTAGCTATTGGTTGCATATTATCAAGTCTTGCAGAATAGAAAGCACTATGTATCGTTATATATATAGGCAGTCAGGTTTTGTAGTGGGATTTTTTTTTTGTTTAATCAGATTGGAAACTACAGGCAGTTTTCTTTTTTTAGGGCCACACATTCATTCTTCACAATTGCACCTAGCAGTCAAAAAGTAACATACTACTCTGTCCTCTTAGCCACACACATATATTTGGCATGAGACAAGACAACCATTACTAGATCTAGAACTATTATGATATTGAATTTAGGATATGTTTTGGAAATTCTTCAACAATTGTTCCAACATCTGAAAATACCCGTCAATCGAAGAAAACAATCACAAAACAACCATAAGGTGCTTGAATCATTTTAACAAAAACGTCAATTGATTCAATATACAGTTGTCTACTATGACTCAAGAATCTAAATGGTAACTGCATCCAGTTTTTTTTTTTTTTTTTTTTTTGAGGAAACTGGAGGGGCCTTGGCCCCTGCAGGAGATTTTAATTAATTAAAACAAAAGTTTACAAGCCAGTTAACTGCATCCATGTCTAAGTAGAAACAAAAGGCTTATGTGATGCCAGCACACAGCAGAAACCAACGGAGAACAAGCAGCAGTGTAATGACTAAGAGCATCTCCGACAGTTCCTAAAAAAAGCCTCCTAAATCTTGAGTTTTAGTAAGTTGATAAAAGATATAGCAAGTGAAATTTTATGCTATCGCCAACAGTTCCGTAAAAAAAGTTTCCCAAATTGTAAAAAATGGACCCACCCATCAACTACCAACAGATCTTTTTTTTTTTCAGCAAACCTAAAGCTCACTCGGGTGAAAATTGGGTTCTGGTCACTTGATTTTGGACGGATGTGATGAAGCTGTCATCGCAACAGGTGCTGCTTCCACGTTGCCTCTCACCAAGTCCACATGCTTTGCCCACCTCATGACGCTCTCTGCAGCACTCACATGCTTTTCCCATCCCCTTCCTCTCTCTCTATCCGTCTCTTTCCTCACTCTGCCAAAGCAAAGGCTCCATGGTCGGCCATTGCCGAGAGCTCCGGAGCTCCCTACAACCACCAGCAGCATGACCTCCCCTGGTTGCTCGCCCAGTGAACCTGCTATCCCGGCGCTGGCCCTGCTGCTGCGCTCCCAACCGCCACCACCAGCTTCACCTCCCTTGGCTGCTTGCCCAACACAGCTGCTGTCTCGATGCCGCCATCGACCAAGCACCAAGCCGCCCCGGAAGTCGCGCCCTTCACTTCAGGGAAAAAAATCTCGGTCCAGAAATTCCGAAATTTCCGAGATATCCCGTTTACCAGTGGGGTCCGAAATTCTTCATTTATCGTCCGAAATTTTCATAATTTTAAAATTTTCTTATCCAAATAGATGCCAAAGCCCACCAAATACTCTGGACTTAATCCAATCTTGATTTTCTCTCCTATTATCTTCTAGGTTCAAGTTGCCACCTCCGCAACACACTCGCACGCTCCAGCCGTGTCGCTGACCTCCTTATGGAATAGGCAATTGATGATATGTGTTTCATTTAAATTTTTTGTTAAGTCGTTTAGAAATGATGTATGTGCTTTTCTGAACAAACACTACCAGGCTGCGGAGTATTCCAGACGGCCCAAAGAATTCCTGACGGCTTTTGGAAAACCGACAGGAATAAGTATTTTTTCCTGTCGGCCTTCTGAAACCGACGGGAACAGTGCAAGCCGTCAGGAATAACTATTCTATTCCTAACAGTTGCAAACTGCCGACAGGAATCCACCAAAAATGGGCAGGAGCCTCACGTCGCGCGCCAGTTCTCCCGCCTTCCTGATCTATTGCCTCCACAATTACAGCACAGGCCCATTTGTCAGATTGGCATGGTATATAAACAAAACCTAAAACCCTAGCCCAATTCCCAGCTGCCACCCACTCGTAACCCGTCCCGCCACCCCACGCCTCCACCCCCATGCCTGCGCCCGCGACTCCCCCGCCTCCCCCGCCTGCCGCCGGCGCTCCCTCCTCTGCCAGTGGATGGCGCCTCCTCCTCCGCCGGTGGACAGCGCCTCCTGCGTCCGCCGGTGGACGGCGCCTCCTCCTCCTCCTCCAGCGTTCGCCGCCGGCCCGTCCTCCTGCGCCCGCCGCCGCCGGCCCGTCCTCCTGCACCCGATGCATATGGACTCAGATGTGTGTGTGAGCACTTAGGCTTGGAAAAATCGGTGCTCTTGCTGCTTCCATCTCAATCTCATCTCAAGGTGGGAAAGGTCTATTGATTGGTCACTGACCTGTGTGCTGTGTCTGTGTGTATATGTGTGAGGGCTGCTACTAGCTCCATCAGCTACTCTGGCATATATGTATGCTTTCTTCTGTGTTAATTTAGAAGTGTATGTGTGAGGGCTGTTAAT